>PVIC010002552.1:0-64287 GCA_004025085.1 Thryonomys swinderianus
CCCAGCGTTATATGTGGTTACCGGGGATCGAACTCAGGACCTTGCGCTTGCGAGGCAGGCGCCGGAACCACTGAGCTAACCCTCCGGCCCTGTAGTTCCTGTTTAAAAAAAAATATTTTCAACTTGTGGTCATTGGATTTCTGAGTCCAGAGCCCCCCAAAACGGAGAGCTGACTGCACACATCGGTATGTGTGCCTGTGTGCATTTGTGAGCAGCTAATATCAGATCCTGATTTCATACGTATCACTTAAGATGTGGCTAAAGGACACACTTCAGATTTCAGAGTAAACTGGTTTAAAGGGAAATGTTAAAAAACCTAAGAGTTCACTGGGCACCTGGTATGACAATGTCCTGATTGTAGCCATGTGTCCCAGGGCCCCTAAGACCCTCCTGCCTGAGGGGGAGGGCACTGAGGACCCCATCCCCCCAAGAATGAGACATCCATGCAGGGTGCAGTCGCCCCTTGCTGTCCTAGTCACCAAAGCAGGAGAACTGACAGGAGCTGCTGCTGTGGGGCAGGGGAGACCACATCTGTGACCCTGGGTAAATCATCAGACACAGAGCGGCCCAAATGAAGGCAGAAGTGGCCTGCGTCTCCCTGAGAACCTGTACCCCACTGCCCGGGGAGGGACAAGGAGAGACCCCACCCTCTTGATATGCTCCTCTCTGACACTCGCCTTGTCCTAGTGTCCACGAGAGGACAGCCTGTCCCACAGCCCTCAATGTCTCTTTCCTCCCAGAGCCTGGTATGAATCACAGGGATTTATAGCCCGGCCTGGAGTCGGATTTATGAGCGCGCCTCGAGCCCGGCCACAGGGAGGGCGGCTGTCAGCCCCCCATTGCTGCTGATTGATGCTGCCGTTTCCTGCTGAGAATTACTCCCCTCCGCAGAAGACAGCACAGGGAAAGACTCCCAGGCCTGAGGGTCCTCATCACTTGCCCATCCTGATGCAGCCCCAGGCCCTCCACAGTCTGTATGTCACAGGCTCACAAGAAAGCAGGTGGGGCCTGAGTCTGCACCCCCAGACCCGCCGCTCTCACTCTCTCTTCAGGCCCCTGCAGAACTGATCCAAGCTCGCTATGGTGGCACATACCTGCCTGTAGTCTGAGCATTCTTGGAAGCTGAAGCAGAAGGATTACTCCAAGTTCAAGGCCAGCTACATTGTGATTTCAAGGCCAACCTGAACTACATAGCAAGACCTTGCCTCAAAACAACAAAAATTAAAAATGAATAAAGGTAGAACAAAACTGATCCAGCCCAGGTTCCCCTTCAATGCCTGGGGAAGAAGCCCCTCCTCTTTCCAGCCAGATGCAGGACCCGCAGAAAGGACCAGACTGAATCCTAGCTGAGAAGCTGTCCCGATGCATCCCTGCACTACCCATTGTTACCACAGGGTGGCAGAAGGAGCCAGGCTGGGCCTGGCCTCCTCCTATCAGGACACATGGTCCCCCCAGGGCCCTACACTTCAGAGGAAGAATGGGAACCCGGAGAAGGGAAGACCTGCACAAGGTCACATAGCCCGGGGTAGCACAGCCCAGGTCCCAGGCCTCTCCCCCAGCCCCTGTCCCTTAGCAGAGGCTGCAGGAAAGGAGACCCTGTCGGCTGATCTCTGGTGAAGTCCCAAGTGCCTGACGTGGACTGTGTGTCCAGGCAGGCAACCAGCTCTCTGAGCCTCCTGCACCTGGCACGGGGCAGTGCTGGACACGAAGCCACACCTCGGTCCTCGCAGATGCCCCACCATGGGAGCAGGGACACCCACTCCACGTCAGGAGCCTCCTGACACCCTCCACACCCTGGTCCACCACTCACCCTCCTCCTAGGTCACCTGCCTGCGGCCAGTGCCAGCCGGGCCTTGCTGGGTGGTTCCCTTTTGCCCTCCTCCCTGCCCCCTGCCCTCCAGTCCCCTTCAACCGATCTGTCCCCCTCTCCTGAAGAGGCCCAGGCGCTGCACAGTGTTTACAGCCGGCAGCTACAGCTTTTTATTACTGTCTCCTTTCCTCCCCTGAAGGGAAACGCAGCTTCCCATCTCCCCTGAAGAAAGGAGAGCTCCACAGGCAGCCCCCATCTGCACACCTCCGTCTATGTGGGCACACACACACACGTGCACACACTTATGCGCGCACACACACACACACACTCCCCCTCTGACCTGAGCCTCCCAGAATGGCTGAGGTATTTGGAGTAATTGAAAACGTCAATCTTTATTTTGGAGCATAAACCGAGGGACACGGAACAGATGGAGAGGAAAGGGAGGGGGAGGGGAGGGGGAGGGGACAGAGGAGAGGCCAGCGGGAGGGGGCTGAGACCCCAAGGTCGAGGGCAGTGGCTCCCGCACAGCACACAGGAGGTGCTCAGTGACCCCAGCACCACATCCAGCAGGAGTGAGGGCAGGAGGTGGGACAAGCCTCTGGCCCCGGGGGGGGGGGCTGGGGGCCTGGCAGGGACCTCTGATTGTGGGTGCCAGAGGAAGCCTGGCTTGTCTTGGTGGCCAAAGGGTTCCTTCAGCCCATGGCTGGAGTCTGGACCCAGCTCCCTCATGAGCACGTGTGTGAGAAGGACGTGGGCTCGTTCGCAGCCCCCGGCCACATGGGAAGGGAATGTGACCCTGCAAGCAGGGTGCCCATCTTGCTCCTGGCCTGGGACCTCCATTCCCCAGCTCCTGGGAACCTGCAGGATTGGCCTTTGGGTCCCAGCAAAGCAGGGCGACAGGCCGGCCCCTGCCAATGTCCCAGAGTCCCTGCGACTGCAATTTATCACCTAGGCCACTTGTGCCCTCAGCGAGAAGGGAGGAAACCTGTGGACCAACCAGGTGCTGAGCCCCCACCCTCCAAAGGCTCCTTCGGTTCTCACCAAGCCATCCCCTGACCTCTGGAGGCCAGTGGTGTTTGTTGAATGAATGACTGATGGTCAGGTCTGTGTGATCACGCACCAGCTCTGGAGCCTAATGACCTAAAGGTTCAGGACCAGGTCCCGTAGGGCTCGGCTGGGGGCTTCCTGCAAGGCCAGAGCAGGGGCCCAGCTGCAGGGCCAGGCCCGAGGGCAGGGTGTGTCTGAAGGGGGACTGCTGCATTGAAAGGTCAACCCCAAACTAGAAGCTGACTCTCAACTCAATGTTTCCATTCTGATCCTTCCTCCCCCTCCCCTTCTCAAAGACCACAACCCCAGCCCAAGGGACACTCCGTCCCTGGTGCCAGAAATCCACTCCTACCCATGGCTGGCAGCGGGAACACAAAGCCTGTTAAAAATTAGGATTTGTCCCAATATAAGTACCCAACCCTACTCTGAACCCTGACTCTGGTTACAGATGGGTATTGACTGTGGTCACTTACTGGTCCTTGTCCTGGTCACACATGGAGACTGAAATTTTACTTAGAGACACACATGGTCAAAGTTATTTTCAGGTTCTGGGCCTCAGTTTCTCCCTGTACCCAGTAAGGGCCTTGGCCAGGGCAGGGGTTTTGAGATGACAGATTCCTTAGCTAGCACCACCTGCGAGCCCCACCCCCACCCGGCACATCCAACCAGAGCTGCACTAATTTTTGTAGCCACTGTGATAAATGTCATTGTCGGCAAAATGACATCTTTCTAATCGGCTGCAAGACAGATGGATCCCGGAGCGCCTGCTCCCTCCAGAGACTGGCTGGCCTTGCTGAGGACTGGGAGGAAACAGGGTGAACCCAAACCCAGGTCCTGGGGACATGGTGTGGGGTGATGTCGGGACCCCAAGCCAGTATGTGGAAGTTTCTTTCCTAAATGTCAAACTGGGTTTAAAAAATAAATATCCCAGGCTGGAGATTTAGCTCAGTGGTTCCGGCACCTGCCTCGCAACCACAAGATCCTGAGTTTGATCCCCGGTAACCACATACAATGCTGGGCATGGTGTGACTCACACCCACCAGCAATCAATACCACACACCACAGTGGCGGGCGTGGTGGCTCACGCCTGTAATCCCAGCACTCGGGAGGCAGAGACAGGAGGATTGCTGAGTTCCAGGTTTGCCTGGGCTACACAGTGAGCTCAGGGCCAGCCTGTACTACAAAGCAAGACCCTGTCTCAAAAAATAATAAATAAGGGGCCGGAGGGTTAGCTCAGTGGTTCCGGCGCCTGCCTCGCAAGCGTAAGGACCTGAGTTCGATCCCCGGTTACCACATATAATGCTGGTCGTGGTGGCTCACGCCTGTAATCCCAGCGCTCGGGAGGCAGAGACAGGAGGATTGCTGAGTTCGCGGCGGCTTGCCTGGGCACCATAGTGAGCTCAGGGCCAGCCTGAACTACAAAGCAAGACCCTCTCCAAAAAGCAAAAAAATAATAATAAATAAATAAATAAATAAATAAATAAATAAATATCCCAGGGTGGGATTTAGCTCAGTGGTTCTGGCACCTGTCTAGCAAGCCCAAGGTCCCTGCCTGGTTCAATCCCCAGTAACCACATACAACAGTACCAAGCATGGTATTGTACATGACTCACACCTGTAATCCCAGCACTTGGGAGGCAGAGGCAGGAGAATGGCTGAGTTTGAGTCAGGGCCAGCCATAACTACAAAGCAAGAGCTTGTCTCAAATAAATAAATAAACAACCCAAAGCTGTCCTGCACTGTTCTGTCCAAACTCAGATTTAGTTATTCAATACAATTTTAATTTTCAAGTACAACCTGAATGTGGCTAGGATGAGCCACTCTGGTCCCTCGCTGCTCTGAGGTGGCCTTTTCTTCCAGCCTCCTGGGACAGTGGCTGCGGAAGGACCCAGCCCTGCCTTGGGCCACTGGGACTGGTGTCTCTCACCCCTCCCCCTGCCCCCTTAGTCTATCTTCCTCTCGTGGGATGGGAGGACCTGAAGGGGACTGGTTCCAGGGTGGCACCGAAGCAGGGATCGAGACAGGGCATTACACAAGGATGACTGACAAAAGGCAGCACCGGAGCCCCCTGCGTGACATAAGAGCCGGCGCCATCCGCCGGCCACAGGCAGCACAGCCAGGCCTGAGGATGGGGCTGCGCTGCCCCCTCCTGGCTTGCAGCTCTTCTGACAGCTGAGACTCCCCTCAGTCGCCTCCAAAGGTAGCCTGTGGCCATCACACCTCCCAGCAGCCCGAAAGGGTCCACATAGCCCATAGGGAATGCCCACCCTGGCAGCCTTCTCTCCTGCCCAGAGCAACTCGCCAGCACAGCGTTTATCTGGCGAGCCTCTCGGAATACAGCCGCCAAACCGCCCACTCTGTCCAGGGCCTCTCTGATCCCCAGCCTGTTCACTGTCCCTCAGCCTCTGGTCCCCTCTGCACACTCTGATGTCCCCTTTGGTGCCACCTTTCCCCTCCTCCGTGCAGTCTCTGCTTGTGCCTTGGGCCCCCACCAGAGCGATGCCTCCTGCTCCTCCAGGGACCCGGCCACTAGCAGGGAGCTAAGCAGCACAGTCCTAGAAACGAGTGAACCTGGCCTTTTCCCGCAGACCTTCCTGCCCAAAGGCCCAGAGAGCAGCAGGGGCCACAAAGGCCACACGGTGTGATGTAGCTGACTCAGGACCGACCTCACCTCTCCGAGTGCTTCCCAGGCCCCAGCCCACATGGGCCAGACAGGAATCCAGAGACAGGACCAGGGTGCGGCCACCCAGGCCCACGGCCCTCCCCCAAGCAGGGCCCGCAGGAAGTAGCAAGATGTCTGCACAGGGAAGGAATGATACACAAAATATTTATCTAACACAGGCACCAGCTCTGCTGGAATAGAAAAATAACATCTGCGGGGCGGGAGGGTGAGCTGAGGGCTCAGTCTCGGATATCCACCACCAGGGGGCACAGGTGGGCAGAGTGTCTGGTGCCCATAGTGAAGGCAGGTGTGCGGGGCTTGTGCGCGGTGACCTGCTGCACGTCATGGGAGCCGGGCCCAGGCCTTGGAGTGTGGTCCAGGGGGTAGGCGTGGCGCCGCCCCATGCTGTACGAGGGGCTGCGCTTCTGGTAGACGGATGGCTCTGGCTGGGTATAAGCAGCTGGCCCAGGGCCCCCAGACACATCCTCCCGGTAGAACCAGCTCTTAACAGAGGTCCCCAGACTAAAGCAGGGAGCATCCCAGTAGACCGGGGTGTTGGCCCCAAGAGACCTTGGCAGTCGGTAGCAGTTGGGGGCCGGGTTGGGGTCCACCACTCGGTAGGGACACCGGTAGCCGAAGCTGAAGTGAGGAGCCCTGCGCTCATCAGGGGGTTGAATCTTCTCCAAATTGTACTGTCCAGGAGCTGGTGTGGGGCTCACACCTGTGGGGACAGAAATGGGGAAGGGACTCCTGGGTCTGGAGGCAGATTCGAGGCCTTGCTTGACCACCTAAGCAGCAAAGGAGGCCACACAACAAAAGGGCAAGGATAGGACAGGACAAGGTCCCCAGGACTGTGACGCTTTTGTCATGACAGAAAGCCGCCATATCACTGTTGCACGGGCCCTGGATTGTCAGTGAGTTGCTGTAGATCCCAGGACAGCACAAGCAAAGATGTTAGCGTGACAGTGCTGTAGCCTGGCCATGAGCCCGTGGCGGCCTGGGCCACACACCGTGACAGAGTGAGGCCAGGGTGGCATGGGCATCGTGATGTGATGGCGCACAGAGAGCCCAGCATCCGCAGATCCTCTCCCCACTCTGACCCTCTGGGAGCCTCCGGCCCCAACTTCCCCACCCCATTTCTCCCTGGCCCAGCTTACGCAGGTTGGCGATGCGGCTGTCCATGGGCACCTGCGGGCAGCTGGACATTCCGAAGCGGGTTATTCTGGGATCCAAGAAGTAACAGGGCCCAGGGCTGCATGTGTCTGTGATCCCTGCAGAGTGGTCACAGGGGGGCACTCAGGAACCTGCCTCCGCCAGGCATCCTTTCAGATTCCTGCACGCCTAAGGTTCTGGGCCCTTAACTTGTTCATCAGTTGTGGGACTTTTACCACATGACCACTGCTCCAAGGAACAGCAGGAGGCTACAGTGGGCAGCACCACTTCAGAGGTCCTCAGAGATAGTAATAACAGCCGTGTGGCTATTGCTAATAACAAAAAAAGGCCTACACCCAGCTGGGGAGTCAGCGCCCTTTCCCTCCCCAAGAGGGGCCCAGCAGACACCCTGACCCCCAGCCCAGATGCTCCTCTGCCCTGGGGCCACCAGCCCACCAAGCCCCGCTGTCCCCCCAGGCAGCACATGTGTCCAGAGCCAAGGGCCCCACTGCTGCCCAGGTGCCAACCCTCTGGGGCATCTGCCTCCTCTGCCCCAGTTAGATCAGGCCTTGGCTCCCGTCCTGTGACCGTGGAAGAAGATGCCAAGCCTCTCCTATGCCCCGGCCCCCACAGTCACCCCGCCTCATGGGTGCCCAGAACACTTGCTCACGCTTCTCAGAGTGCCTCTTGTGCAGGGTGAACGCTGGTGCCTGGAACAGGGAGCTGTCATGGCCCTTGTAGCCCGTGCACGATGGCCGCAGGTACCTGGCGGGCCCCGGACCTGAGAGGACAGACAGAGCCCTCGTCAGAGGCAGGAGGCCCCGACCCAATGTACCCGGAGAACATCAGGGTCTGGGCTCTTCCTGCCGCCGCCGAGTACCCCGAACCCAGCCAAGCCCATCGAGCTGCTGCCTTGGGGGAGGCAGTGAACGAGAGGAGCTGTAACCTGTCAGGCAGCTGGAGCTGCCGTGATCGCCACACTGACCCTGCAGTGTGGATTATGCAGTGACTCCGGCGGATCATGCTGAGGAGGAATATCCTTCACTTTCCCACTTTACAGATGAGAATACTGAGGTTTAGAAATATCAATCTTGCCGAGCATGGTGGTATACGGTGGCAATCCCAGCACTTGGGAGGCTGAAGCAGGATTGTTGAGTCTGTAGCCAGCCTGGGCTACAAACTCAACAATATAGTGAGTTCGAGGCCACCCTGAACTTCGTAGTGAGGCCCTATTTTCAAAAACAAAAACAAAATCCCAGTACCCCTGCTAGAAAACAGGTTAGGTAAAACTCTTGGAGATGTTGGCTTAGGGAAAGAGTTTATGAACAAAACCTCTATAGCACGAGAACTACCAGAAGAAATCAACAAATGGTTTCTTCTATTAAAAAGCTTCTCCACAGCAAAAGAAACCAGGGGCAGAGCTAAAGACAACCATGGGGAAAAAAATCTTTACTAGCTGTTTCTCAGACAAAGGACTGCATCTAAAATATATAAAGAGCTTTTAAAAAATCAGCCTTCCCAAATTTAAAGACCCAATTCAAAAATGAGCACCTGAAATTCACACTTTTCAGAGGAAGAAGGAAAAGCAGCTAAGAAGCATATGAAGAAATGCTCAACATAACTAGTTATTTGAGAGATACAGATGAAAATGACACTGAGATTTCATCTCACTCCACAAAGAATGGCTGCTATCTCAAAATTAACCAGCAATAAATGCTGGCAAGGCTGTGGGGAGAAAGGAACCTTTCTCCACTGCTGGTGGAAATGTGGACTGATGCAGCCACTGTGGAGATCCGTGGAGATGTCTCAGAAAACTAGGGTTAGAGGTCCCATTTGACCCTGCTATCCCTCTGCTAGGAATATACACAAAAGAATTAAAAGAATCAAATAATAGCAACATATGTGCACCCATAGAAGCTAAGTAAGTGATAGGTAAATCTTGGAAATAACCCAAATGCCCATCAACTGGAGATTAGATAAAGAAGATGTGAGGGTTTTTTTTTAATAAAATGAAGTATTAGCCTGCCATAAACAATGATATGTTTGAGGGCCAGAGGGTTAGCTCGGTGGTTCCGGTGCCTGCCTTGCAAGCTCAAGGTCCTGAGTTGGATCCCTGGTAACCACATACAGTGCTGGGTGTGGAGACTCACACCCACCAGCAATCAATACCACACACCACAGTGCCGGGCGTGGTGGCTCAGGCCTGTAATCCCAGCACTCAGGAGGCAGAGACAAGAGGATTGCTGAGTTTGAGGCTTGCCTGGACTACATAGTGAGCTCAGAGCCAACCTGAACTATAAAGCGAGACCGTGTCTCAAAAAAAAAAAAAAATGATAAATTTGAGTCATTTATACCCAAATGGACATACCTTGAGGACACACACAGAAGTGAAACAAACAGGTCACAGATATGTAAATACTGTATCTTTTCTCTGATATGAGAATATGAAGATGTAAATGAGTTCTAGAATGTATGATAGATATTGTGAAATAGAAAATATTCAGAGGGAAAGGTTAGGAGTAAGCAATGAGGGGAAAGAAAAAATACAATGTTAAAAAGAAAGCACAGCCGGAGATTTAGCTCAGTGGTTTTTAGCACCAGCCTAGCAAGTGCAAGGTCCCTGATTCAATCCCCAGTAACCACATACAACAATATTGGGTGTGGTGACTCACACCCACCAGCAATAAGTACCACATACCACAATGCCAGGCATGGTGGCTCATGCCTGTAATCCTAGGACTCGGGAGGTAGTGGCAGGAGAATAGCTGAGTTTGATGCTTGCCTGGGCTACATAGTGAGCTCAGGGCCAGCCTGAACTACAAAGCGAGACCCTTTCTAAAAAAAAAAAGGGCCGGAGATTTAGCTCAGTGGTTCCGGTGCCTGCCTCGCAAGCACAAGGTCCTGAGTTTGATCCCCGGTAAACACATACAGTGCTGGGCGTGGTGACTCACACCCACCAGCAATCAATACCACATACCACAGTGCCAGGTGGGGTGGCTCACTCCTGTAATCCCAGCACTCGGGAGGCAGAAGCAGGAGGATTGCTGAGATCGAGGCTTGCCTGGGCTCCATAGTGAGCTCAGGGCCAGCCTGAGCTACAAAGCGAGACCCTGTCTCACAAAAAAAAAAAAAAAAGAATAGAAAAGAAAAGAAGCCAAATGTATACAGGGGGTGAGGGTTGTAGGGTGGGTAGAGTAATGGGTAAAATTGAGAATTAACTCATGTCATATACTGATACAATTTCCCAATGTTGAGTATAATAGTGATATGTATATAAAATGTACCAATAAAAAATTCAATTTTTAAAAATCCCAGTGGCTATTATAGCCAACTTGAATTCAGTATGGAGAAGTGAGTCTTCCATAAAGCTTTGAGGGAATCCTTCAAGGGCTTCACAGTAGGGACCCCCCACCCCAACAGGCAGAGGCCAGGACAGGGTGGTCTCACCTCTCAGCAGAGCCATGATGACTGGAGTCTGCTTCACCTCCTTCCATGGGGGCACCTGCTCCTCCTTTTCTGGGTGCTGAGCATAGAACACAGAGTTGCCAGCCCCCTTGGGCAACCTCATGGCTGAAGCTGGGCACCTCTCCTGGGGATGTTTGGGGGCTGGGCAAGAAGACGTCCTCCAACTCTCTTTCAGCAGCAGGAGCTGTGTGATGTCACGCAGGACTTGGACACAGAAGCCTGAGTGTTTATTTCCCCAGTTGCCATGGTGCTGAGCTGGAGTATGGAATTCTACGCTTCGAGCCCAGTTGTGGAACCGAGGTCCCCAAGCAAACTAAGCAGCCAGGGGGCCCCAGGACCCATAGTCAGGGAAGGGGAACGGGATACCCGAGTTGTTACTCACCGCAGTGGGTGCCCCCCAGGCTGTGAATGAAAAAGGGAGTGGGTTGTGGGCTCCCTGCCACCTGACTCCCCTGTTTGAAGAAAGTCTCGCCTGTAAAAGTCTGTTTTTCAGGCTGAGGATGTGGCTCAGGGGGACAGCTCTTGGCTGGCATCTGAGGCCCTGAGTTCAATCCCTGGGACTGATAAGAAAAAGTAAAAGATTATTTTTCCTTGTAAAAGATGAAGCTGACTATTTCTCACTAAATTGTGCCTGTTTGACAGCCCCTTTCCCAGGGAATGCTATCTCATCCTTAGAATTCATCTTTAGGGCCAGAGATTTAGCTCAGTGGATCTAGCACCTGCCTAGCAAGCTCAAGGTCCCTGGTTCGATTCCTGGTAACCACATAAGCAAAATCCTGTCTCAAAAAGATTCATCTTTAAGTCAAAGAATGCTTGGCAAATATAGGGACAGAGGGATAAACCCACCCCGGCTGCTTCCCATACAGCCCCAACAGGCTGGGGATGTAGCTCAGTGGTGCTGTGCCTGCCTGACAAGCACAAGGGCCTCTCAGTTCGATCCTCAGTACCACAAGAAAAATAAGACCATACACCCCCTACATGACTGATGGGGCCCAAGGATAAGGAAATGGGGGGCCTCCCCCAAACCCAAGAATCCAAGGGGCCTGAGCCAGCCCTGTCATGTCCATGTGTGTGACTCAGATGGGGATTTCATCTGAGTACGGCAAGTGGTCACCGTTCCAGGAACTAGAGGATGCTGGAGTTGAAGGGTCATTATCACCAGCAAGCAGATAAGGAAACCGAGGCCACCCAAAGTACAGGACTCCCTCAAAATGGCCCATTTGTCCTTCAAGAGTGACGTGAAAAAAGACACAATGTCTGGAGCTTCTGGGGACCTCAACCCTGGCCACTGAACTCTCACTGGCGCCCCGGGGGACTCCAGCTGGGCACCTAGGCAGTGGAGTCGCCCAGGAGCTCTGTCCTGTGTGCATTAATTGATGGGGCCGGAAGTGGGACCCCAAGCCTCTCAGGCCCAGGGCTTCTCCCTATTGACCCCACACAGCTCCCCAACCCCCAGGCCCTCACAGCCGTGTCTCTCCAACCCCCTTCTCCTCACCTCCAATATGCCCCCTGAGGCCATCCTCCCCCTTACAAAGTGGCAGCCCTGTCCCTCACACCCCTTGTGTCTCAGAGTCTGCCCTGGGAGTCACTGGGAACTCCTCTCCTCAGATCCCCGGGGCCGCCTGTCCCCTGCTCACAAACCCAGGGCCGCAGAGCCTCAACCATCCCGACTCTGCCTGGGGACCCGTCTTCACAGAGACCTCCGGGCGCCCACCCTTCTCCTCCTTGTCCCCACACCTCCTGCCTAGCAGCCCCGACCCCAGCCTTGCCCCACGCTGACCCCCTCTCACCTCGGACCAGCTTGCCTGCTCTGTGCCCTGAAGCTGTTCCAGCACAGCTCTTTCCCTGCCCTCCTCCAGCCCCCGCTCACCTGCTCCTAGCAGAGAAACTGAGGTCATCAAGCTGAACTCTCTCCAACCTGCCAGACCCCCCCATCTGCCATCCCTGCCTCCAGTTCCCCCTGAGGCTCTACCGGGTGCCTGTCCCTGGGCTGCCTCGTCCTGTACCTTCCTGTCACACTGTGATATCTAAAGTAACCCCTGCCCCAGTCTATTCAGCACACCTCCCCTAGCCGCGCCTGGGGGCACACACCTGCAATGGCAGCACTCTGGGAAACTGAGGCAGGAGGCTCCCAGACTGGCCAGTTTAGTGACCTTGTCTCAAAATTAAAAATTGGGGCCGGAGGATTAGCTCAGTGGTTCCGGCGCCTGCCTCGCAAGCACAAGGTCCTGAGTTCGATCCCCGGAAACCACATACAACGCTTGGTGTGGAGACTCACGCCCACCAGCCATCAATACCACATGCCACATACCACAGTGCCGGGCGTGGTGGCTAACGCCTGTAATCCCAGTACTCAGGAGGCAGAGGCAGGGGGATTGCTGAGTTGGAGGCTTGCCTGGGCTCCATAGTGAGCTCAGGGCCAGCCTGAACTACAAAGCGAGACCCTGTCTCAAAAAAATAAATAAATAAATAAATAAAAATAATAAAACCAAAAAACTGAACAAGGGATAGGGATGCAACTCAGGGCCTGAGTTCAAAAACAGCAGCTTTCCTAGCTGCACGCATCTCCTCCTCCTGGACACTTTGAGGGAGCACTTCCTGCCATCTCTGTACCCCCTTCCCACGCACAGCCCACCGCAGATGCTTCAGGCCCACAGCCCCACCCAGCCTCAGCTTGACCAGAGCACCCCACCCGCCTCGCGTGTGGCAGCCACTCCCGGTGACACACTTCCTCCTCCTCCACCTTGGCCTCCTGGCCACGCGGGACCAAAATGACTGAGCACCGTGACCCCACCCAGCACCAACTGGGTTCCAGAGTGTCCTCCCAGACACTGCCCTGGCCTGCTGCCCCTGCGTGGGCTCCCCGTGGGCTCCTCTGCCTCCATGAAACTGGTCACTGGTGAGGCTGATTCATCAGAGGGATCAGCTTCACAGGGAGGAGCGCAGGGCCCTCCTCGCCCAGGGCGCCAGGGACAGCCCAGCGAGGACACAGTAACTACCAGTGGCTTCTGGGAGGACACGTGTCCCTTCTGGGGTGTCCCCACCACGGACACAGAATCTGAACCATTCCAAGGAAGCCCACAAAAACGCAAATCAAGATTCAGAATAACTGTCCTGTCTTTGCCAAAAAGGACATGTCATGGAAGACAGAGAGGAGTCTCGTGTCTAACTGACACTCGCCAGATGGACAAGCAAGGGACCCAGAAGCTGCACTTTCTCCTGGAACAAAGGATGTGGCTGGGAAAACTGGCAAACCCATAAATAAATGCCTGCGGCTTACTTCAAGGTCCATTCCCACATTAATTTCCTGATTATGATAACTGCACTCCTGGCATGAAAGACTCGGCCTTGTTCCTAGAATTTCCCAAGGGAACTCACTCCCACCGCAACTCGCTCTCAAATGATTCAGAAAAAATAGTGTCCATACACATCTTTTTTTTTTTTGAGACAGGGTCTTGCTTTGTAGTTCAGGCTGGCCCTGAGCTCACTATGGAGCCCAGGCAAACCTCAGACACAGCAATCCTCCCATCTCTGCCTCCCGAATGCTGGGATTATAGGTGTGAGACACCATACCCTGCACTTTGGTGTGTGGTACTGATTGCTGGTGGGCGGGAGTCACCACGGCTGCATTGTGGTATGTAGTTGGTTACTGGGGATCAAACTCGGGACCTTGCACTTGCAAGGCAAACACCAGAACACTGAGCTAAATCTCCAGCCTTGTATACACATTTTTAAAATGGGGTAAAACACTAACATTCTGGAAATCCAGGTGGAGAGTGTGGGGGAATACTTGTAATAGTTTGACCATTTTATAAAAGTCTGAAATCTTTTTTTTTTTTTTTTTTTGAGACAGGGTCTTGCTTTGTAGTTCAGGCTGGCCCTGAACTCACTATGGTGCCCAGGCAAGCCGCCGCGAACTCAGCAATCCTCCTGTCTCTGCTTCCCGAGTGCTGGGATTGCAGGCGTGAGCCACCAAGTCCGGCATTGTGGTATGCGGTGTTGATTGTTGGTGTGCGTGAGTCTCCATGCCCAACATTATATGTGGTTACCGGGGATTGAACTCAGGACCTTGCGCTTTCGAGACAGGCGCCGGAACCACTGAGCTAACCCTCCGGCCCAAAAGTCTTGAAATCTTATGACAATAAAAGTTAAAAAGAAGGGCCGGAGCGCAAGGTCCTGAGTTTGATCTCTGGTAACCACATATAATGCTGAGCATGGAGACACGCCCACCAACAATCAACACCGCATACCACAATGCTGGACGTGGTGGCTCACGCCTGTAATCCCAGCACTCGGGAGGCAGAGACAGGAGGATTGCTGAGTTCGCGGCGGCTTGCCTGGGCACCATAGTGAGCTCAGGGCCAGCCTGAACTACAAAGCAAGACCCTGTCTCAAAAAAAAAAAAAAAGTTAAAAAGAATACAGCATGGTGGCACACATTTATAATTCCTCAGGAGGCTGAGGCAGGAAGATTACATATTTGATGAAACTATCAAAAAAAACCCAGCCAGACAAATGGTACATGCCTGTAATCTCAGCACTTGGGAGGCTGAAGCAAGAGGATTGCTGTGAGTTCAAGGTCAGCCTGGGGTACATAGTGAGTTCAAGTCAACCCTGAACCCTATCTCAAAAAAAAATAAAAATAAAAATAAAAATAATAAATGGATCTCAGGGCTCTTCAAATTCTAATACCAGTACCACCAAAACAGTTTTTTTTTAATTAAAAGAAAAAGAAAAATATATTGACATCTCCGGGCTTATCCCTGGTCTTTCTCTCGCTTTGTGCCACATGGCCCTCACTCAGCCCTATCCTCCTCTTGCAGCTTAAATTCCATCACCAGTACCAGCAATCACTGAACAAATATGTCTGTGGACCAGCCTTCTTTAAGGGTATTAAGTTCATGTGTGTACCGTCTGCCCAATACCACCCCCATTTCTCAAGCACCCTTGTGAGGTGCCCTACCCTGTCTGTGGCAGTGTCTGACACCACCACCCATCCAAGTGCTTGAGCCAGAACTGCGGGCTTCTCCTGGGCCCTCCCCCATCCTTCCTCCCCACATCCACCCAGTCCCCGAGTCACTTCAAGCTCCTGTGTATAGTTCACCTGTGTCCTGGTCCCTAGCACAGTGCCTGATTCCAAGTCTGTGTTTAAGAAAAACTCATGGGTAATGCTGGGTGTGGTAGTTCATGCCTGTAATCCCAGCACCGAGGAGGCAGAGACAGGAGGATTGCTGAGTTTGAAGCTTGCCTGAGCTCCATAGTGAGCTCAGGGGCAGCCTGAACTGCAAAGCAAGACCCTGTCTCAAAAAAAAGAAAACAAAATACTTGTGGGTGAAAGGATGACCTGACCAAATGGGGAAACAGCTCCCCTGACCCAGGAGCAAAGCCCAGCCTCCTGAGTCTCAGGCACACACCATATCAAGCTCAAGGAACTGCCACTGACAGGCATGTAGGTTTGTATCAGTCATCATGTGCTGTATAACAAATTGCCCCCAAACAGTAACAGCTTAAAACAGCACTCTCCTGCAACACAGTGCCTGGGGTTGGCAGTTTAGAAGTGATTTTGTTGGGGTTCTGGCTCCAAGTCTCTAGCAGGTGGCAGCCAAAATGTCAAAAGGGGGCCAGAGATTTAGCTCAGTGGTTCTAACGCTTGCCTAGCAAGCATAAGAGCCCTGGTTCGATCCAGGTAACCACATACAACAATATTGGGCATGGTGACTCACGCCCACCAGTAATCAATACCACATACCACAGTGCTGGGGGTGGTGGCTCACACCTGTAATCCCAGCACTTGGGAGGCAGAAGCAGGAGGATTGCTGAGTTCCAGGTTTGCCTGGGCTACATAGTGAACTCATGGCCAGCCAGAGCTACAAAGCAAGACCCTGTCACAAAAAAAAAAAAAAAAAAAAAAGATGTCAGAAGGGCCAGTCACTGGAAGGTTTGACAGAGGCCTGCATGTCCACACCAAGAAGGCCTCAATCCCATGAAGGGCTGTTGGAGACAGAGGCTTCAGCTCATACCAAGTGGGTCTCCACAGGCTGCTTGCTGTCCCCAAATAAGCCATCCAAAGGAAGCAGAACAGAAGCTGTGCTTCCTCTATGACCTGAAAGACACACAGTGCCCATTGGGCCACAAAGCCCAGCCCTCTTCATCAAGGGAGAGGACCACACAAGGACATGAAAGGCAGCAGGTGGGGTCGGTGTCCCGGAAGCTGGCTATCATCCGGTTTTCACTGTGTAAAGACAACTGGTATTGGGGCCAGGAAGGCTGAAGTCCAAGGTGCCAGGGACAGGGCCAAACCCGCTTTCAATTATTTTTTACTTTGAAACAACGTCTTCATCACTTTTTTCATACTGGGACACGATCTCCCACCCCCATGACTTAAGAAAGGAGGGGATTGTTTGGTTCATGTTTCAGTCCATAGTTATCTGACTCCAAGGCAGGACAACATGGTACAGGGGCCTGGCGGAGGAGAGCTGCTCAGGACCTGGTGAACAGAAAATGGAGAGAAGGGAGGAGAAGGAAGGGGGCTAAACCCTCGGGGCCATGCACCAGGGACCACCTCTTCCCACCAGGGTGCCGCCTAACAGGAGTCAGCTTTGAGCCCGATCACCCATCCCCTTCAAAAACCCATCTACAAGCCCACGAAGCTTTAGGATATCCAGATACAAACCATCACAGACACAACCTAAGTCGGCCAGGCTGGCCTCAAATTTGCTATCCTTTTGCCTTAGCCTCCCATGTGGCTGGGACCATAGGCATGTACCACCATGCCCACTTCTGACTGTTCAGGGTGGCCAGTGCCCTGTCCACTCGTACCAGGTGTCTTTCAGCTGTCAGCCTTGCTTCTCCCAAGCTCCTGATCATCTTTCTCACCACCTGGCCCTGCCCGTCCATTTCTGACACCCTCTCCTCTCCACACCCTTGCAGCTCTGCATGTGTGGATGGCAGAGAGGTACAGGTAGGTGACCTGCAGCCTGGGGCCACACAGAAGTGGCTCAGCCAGACCATGTCTGACTCCTGAGCCCACACGCTTGCCACTGCCCTGCGGCTGCCAGCTCAGGCTGTCTCCCATACCCACTGCGAGTGCCAGTCCTGTCCGCAGCAGCTTCTTAGCTTTCTTTGGGAAGCTGCACCTCAGCCCCAAGCTGCCTGCACAAGTTCCACCCAGACGGTGCCTGCCCAGCCCTCCCAGGTCCATCTCTGCAGGCGGAGCACTGAGGGTTAACAGCATGAACTAATATTTAGAAATAGCACAACCCCGGGGGATGTCAGCTGTGACCAGCTGGTCACATCCCCTGAAGCCACAACCCTTTGTGGATGTGGTGGGAAGTGTCTGATGCTTGGGGGACAGAGGTTCCAAAAGGGCCCCCCAGCCCCGATGTTCCAGCCCCACCTTCCCAGTGCGGTGGGCATGGCTCAGACCTGCCCCCTGCCCTGCGGGGAAAAGCCTCTTCTGTTGCTCAGCTTCTGCTCCTGAAGATGGTGGAGACAATTTCACAGCATTTCACAGCTCCCGAATTGTGTAATTGCTGGGACACCGCTCCCTCCCACCCCTCAGGAGCCTGGCAGCTGGACTTGGAGGAGCCCAACGTCTCAGCCAGGAGCAAGACGGCTCCTACCAGAGCCCATGGTCCAAGCCAGGGCGGGAGACTGCAGCACCAAGGAAACAGCACCTCGCCCTGCACCCCTGCACTGAAGCGGCCTTGGTTCTTGGTTCCATGGCTGGGGGCCAGTTCCCCGAGGACAGGGCCTGGGTGGCTAGAACCCGCCCCACTCTGACGCCACCCCATCTAGGGCACAAGCACACGCCGTTACCAGCAGCTGGGGTTGGCACAGGCTCCTCGGGTGGGGCCAGGCAGTCACGGTGCCAAACACGATGAGGGCAAAGAATTGCAAAGCAGGGACACTGAATGCTGGAAGCAAAGCAAGTGTCACTGGACTCTCTGTTATCTTGGAGAAACTGAGGCAGCACACACCCCCAATCCTAGTAGCTTCAGAGCATTTTAAATCCTCCTTCACTTGTGAGCAAGGCATTCATCACATTTTCATCACCCTGTGCGTCCTGCCCTGGGCTGTGCTGGGAAGAGGGCAGTCCCAGGGGCAGGGGAGGCTTCAGAGCACCCTGACCCAGCTGGGCAGGCTCCAGGGGACTGGGAGAACTTCAGAGCTGGGTCCTGTGGCCAATGTGTGGAAACAGGGCTGGGAGGGCCTCCTGAAGAAAGGTGAGATGTGGCTGGGGACGCAGGGTCAGCCAGGAACCAGTTCCAAACAGGGCCTCAACTTTCCCCCAGTCCACCTGCACAACATTCTTCAACTTCAGTCCAGGGTTCGAGTTCTGGGCTATGGGCCGAACGAAGGCCAAGGTGGAGCACCAGCGACCTTTTTGCACCAAGTGTCTCAGTTTCCTCACCTGTACATAGGGGTTCTGTCTTCCCCACCGCACGTGTATGCACACACACGCACACACACACACACACACACACACACACGCACACACACACTCCCTCTCTCTCACGCAGGGTGCAAGTGCAGATCTGGACATTTGGCGGTGCAGGTTACACTGTTTTTCTGGGCCTGTGCTGCTCTGCCTGGCCAGCAACCAGGCAGGGAGGCTCCAAGCAGATCCCAACTCGAATCTGATCCCAACTCATATCCCAGCTGTGGGAGGCTGCTCCTGTCTGCGGGCTCCACAGACAGACAGACTCCCAGCAGTATAGCTGCTGATCCATGGGTGGAGATCAGGAGGAGCCTGGACAGGAAAGAGAGAGGACACAGGCTGGGGGATATTTCCACCCAAGTTTGTGATCCATAAAGAAACAAACGTTCTCTCTTTTTCATTCCTGAAAATAAAACGCTTTCCCCCCAAATGTAGACTCTGAACCCCACCCCCATGCTGTACTGCACTTGGCCACAATTAGCCCCTAACGAGGACCAGGTGTCTTGCTGACTCAGGGAAGGAAAAACAAGGGACAAGTTATGGAATCGATGGCTTCACTGCCGCTAAAGCCAGCACGGCACAGCTCCAGCCCCAGGTCTCCAAGGGGGCCCAGATGAGACTCATAGGTTTGTCAAAATTTCCACAGAATGGCAAGTCAACCCCAGCAGGCATTTATTGAGCACCTACTGTATGCAGATGCCTCTGCAGAGAAGAGCTCAGGTGGGCCACTCCTATCAAGGGAAATGATGTGTGTAAAGTTGTATTTAAACCATGAAACAGCATTCAGAAGGCTGAGACAGGAGGACTGCAAGTTTGGGGATGGCCTGGACTATATAGCAAGACTGTTTTTTAAAAAAAATACACATACTAAAAGTGGAATGATACAGTAGATATTAGCATGGCCTTGCCCACATGTGACTTGCAAATTTGTGAAGCATTCTATATTCAAACAAAATATAATAAGTAAATCAATAAATTCAAGCATAAGGGTACTTTGCTGAACACCTAATGCATGCCAGGCACCTATGGTACCTTAAAGCATTTTATCCTCATAAACCCAGTTTTCCAAATAAGGAAACTGAGACACAGGAGACAAAAGGACCTGTTCAGGATCAGACAGCCAAGTGAGAGAGGTGGGAGTTGAACCCAGGCCTGTCTGGATCTGAGACGAGTGATTGTGTCCATCCCGGGGCTGGCAGCAGCATGCTCTATGGTGGGCACAGGAGCTCTGGACTTGGGTCAGGGCCTGCTTCACCTCTAAGCAGCTGAGGTGGACCAAGTCCTTTGCTCTCTCTGCCTCAGTATCTTTATCTGCAAAACAATGAAGTTCGGTGTGTTGCAAACTGTGAAGTGCTACACAAGCTCTAGGTGTGTGGCTGGGCCCGGGGGGGGGGGGGGGGGGGGGGGGGGGGGGGGGGGGGGGGGGGGGGGGCGGGGTGGGGGGGGTGGGGTGACCCAGAGACTGCTGAGTGGTGAAGGATGCTCTTCCATCCTTTCTCTCTCAAAGAAACTGAGGCCAGGCCGCGCAGATGCCGGGCCTGGGCAGAAAGCGGCAGAGCTCCAGGCGCTGGAAACGCCAGGATAATAATATTGCCCTTTCTCCAAGTCCTGCTCAGACCAGGCAGAAGTTGCTGCTGGGCCGTTGCCAGGAGAAGGCCTGGAGCGTTAGGTAGGAGCTAAATCCAGGGCCAGACTTCAGAGGAGCCCCCGCGAGAAAACGGATCCTGCCCTGCACTCCGCTTCCTGGGCCTGAAGGACTTCTTCCCCTAAAAGCCACTCCCCCTCCCCTCCAATAAGGGGTCAGGTGGGGCCCACCCACCTTGCAAAGGACAAATGATGCCTGGTAGGGTGTCCAGAATCTCTCTTCGTGGGCAGGACAGTGAGGCCCTTGGGGCAGAAAAGCCCCAGGTAGTGATGGTCACATGGGTGCCTCAGCAGAATGAGGTCCCCCCCGGGGGGGGGGGGCTCAGAGGCGAAACTGGCTTCCTGCCTTCCTCTCTGGGCTGGGCTCGACAGTGTGGAGACCCCCACACCACCCCCCAGTGCCAGCCAGGGCAGAAAGGAAGGAGGTGAGGCCGGATCCAGTTCAGGCTCCTCCTACAGTTGCCTGGGGGAGTCCCAGCAGGAGGGGCAGGGTGTCCAGAAGGCCAGACCTTGTTAGGACCCCGTCCCAGGTTTCCAGGGTGGGGCCTGGCCAGGCAACACGGGCCCTTTAAGAAGTTCGGGGGTGGGGGCAGACGGGGAGCCCCCGCCCCCGCAGCGCCAAGCTCAGTCTGCACCTCCCACCCCAGCCCAGTGTGCGCTCGCTCGGCCCTGAGCGCGCTCACTGTCCCAAGTCCGCTTTCCCTGCCGTCCCAAGTCCCCGCGCTGCCGAGATGCGCCCCTTCCCGCAGCCCCCGCGCTCCACGTCCGCCCGTGTCCTGGTTCTCACCTGGGCGCTGTTGGCTGGACCCGCCTCTGCAGGTGAGTGAGGGACTGAGCCTGGGGGAGCTCGGAGTGACCCCCAGATGGAGAGAATGGCCCAGGGGGGGTCACACGTAGGGGAACTGGGGCTGTGCGTCCACTGCCCTGGAAGGGGTCACCAGGACCCTCCCAGGGGTGGGTAGGATGGGACTCTGGAAGGCTCTGAATCTGGGGTTACAGGGTACTGGTTATGGAGTTGCCCAGCCTGGTTGATGGGGCCCAAAAGTCAGCACCCTGGGGCGTGGCTCTGCCCTCCGGATGTCCTAGGCACCCCCACCACGCTGGGCGCCCAGTGCCTTCAGGCTGTTTGCCAGACAGACTTGGGCAAAAGGGAGCCCAACAACAGTAAGAAGTGGCTGCAGCCAAGAATGGGGGCACTGTGAGGTAGGGACAGACAGGGAGCCACCCTGCCCCACCCAAGGGTCCTCGGCACACCTGGGCCTCCACCTCGTGCACCCCGTCATCCTCAGCACCCCCTGCTCCCCACTGTATTCCCAAAGGGCCTGGCTCCCTGCCTTCCCTCTGGTCCCCAGGAGACCCCATTGATGACATAAGGGACCACCCAATCTTCAACCTCCCTGGAGCAGGGCTGGGGCCCCCCCAGATCTCTTTCATCCCTTAGAGAGCCCAAGTCACCCCTGCCATGCCTCCCTGTGTCCAGCCCTAGGGCCCGACCCCAACAGAGACTGAATGAAAGTTGGCCCTCCGAGAGGTGCTGGGCCTCTCTGTCAAGGTGCCAGGAATCCCAGCATGACACGGCTCTTCCTTCGGAGGCAGGCACGGTCTAGTCAGGGATCCTGTGGCCCCAGGGCCCGTCTGTCATTCCTGCCCTGTGTGAATCAGGGCTCCAGCCTGGTCCTTGGGACCATTCCCAAGAGGAAGGGCCTGAGTCTCCTTGCCAGGGGCCCAGGCTACACCCTGCCCCCGTCCAAAGGAGGGCATCACGGGGTGCACAGGAGGGGATGAGTCAGCCCTCAGTACCCACCTCCCCCTTCTTACTGCCAGGTCTTGGGGCCTGGGCAAGGGGTAGACTCCAGAGGGAGGGAAGGGGCATCCAAGGCGAGGGGATGGTCAGAATGTGCCCAGCCTCATGCCCCTGCCGAGAGGGATCCCTACACCCCATCCCCAAACACTTCCCCAGCCACGTCGTGTGGAACACCGTGCTGGGCAAAGGAGGGTACACGGGAACAGAGACGCTGAGTTTGGACTCAATTCCGGAGGTGGAAAAGCAGTTAAAACTCAGTGATTCCTGATTGTGGATGCAAAGATCTGCAAATCAGGAGCACGTCAGGGTGGACCCAAGGCAGCCCTTGAGCCACGATGTGGCAGATAGGATTTGGTACCCGGGCAGCACTCAGCCTCAGCAGGGTGGGCACAGGGAGGCAGAGGGTGCTGAGACTGGAAGATATTCCCAGCGTGGACCAGGGAGAGCCCTAGGCTGGGGCACCAAGGCCTTAAATGGCAGAACCAGCTGGCAGCAGGGAGCCCAAAACAGTCTTAGGGCAGAAGCTCAGCCCGGCGCCTGTGAGGTTCAGAGCATGAAGCCAACACTGACCTTAGAAGGATTTGGAAATGGGGAGGGGTGAAAGGGCTGGCATTCTCCCCTGTGCCAGGCAGACAAGCTCGTCTCTGTCACCAGGCCTGGCGCAGCCCCCAGCCCCGTCTCTGCCACAGGAGCAGCCTACCCCGACAGTGGCCCCAATACCCTCAGATCCCACATGCCTGGGTCCCCTGGTCCCTGAGCAAGGCAGCCAGGAGCCGCCCATCCCAGAACATCTCAGTCGTGGGCGCTAAGTCCCACAGGGAACCCCGATGCCCACACAGAGCCCTGCCTTGTGTGACATGTGGGTGATAAATGCAGCCATGCATGGCCCCCACAAAGTGACAAGCACAGGGACAGAGTGAATGTGAGCTGGGATGTAGCACACTTGTAGTCCCAGCTTCTTGGGAGGCTGAGGCAGGAGGATCACATCTGCACAGAAATTTCAGGTCAGCCTAGGCAAACTCCTGTTTGAAAACGAAAGGGAAGGGGGATAAAAAGATCAGAATGACCACAGAGAGCTCAGGGGCAGTGGTCCCCACACCTCTGGTCCGGCTGATTGAGAAGCAGACCATGCAGGGCCGAGGTGAGATCCACTGTCAGCAGGTTCCCCACCACCCAGATGGGGGTGAGCTGAAGTGGGGGTCTCAGAGAGCAGAGCTCAGGGCACCGGGTCAGGAAGCTAAACCAGGACAAACCCTACTGCCTGGAGGATGGGCGAGGGGACACCGGAAGAGCCTTGGGTGTGTGCACCCTGCTGCCCTGGGTTCCGGCAGGGCAGGGGCCAGACCGTGGCCCAGCCCACCCAGGCTCTGGAGAAACTGACCTAGGCCAAAGATAACTGACTACTCCCCATGCCCCAGCTGGAGGACAAGCGGGGCTTTCAGTGCTGCAGCCGCCTGGGGGGCCATGCCAGGTGGGCCTGGCCTGCGGGGCGGGGGAGGCGCAGACCCATGAGCCAAGAGCTCTGAGAACTGGGCCTGCTGCCCAGAGAGGGGCAGGGGTTAGAAAGACTCTGCACATCCAAACTCCCTGGCACACACACATGGACCTCAAGCCTAGCCACTTACGTACCACGCCTTCTGGCTGGGACCAGGACCCCAAGGCTGCTGACTCCCTCTCCAGCCAGGTACCACCTGGCAGCCTGGGCTGAGTGGCACTGTGGCAGGGTGGGCAGTGAGAGCAGGGTGGGGTTCCCTCTCTCAAGCCTCTCCCCAGCTCCTACACCGTTCTCTGCTGCAGGTTTGGGTCACTCTGGCTGTGTCTACACCAGTCCTGAACTTAACAAATATCATCCCGGAGGGAATGAGGCTTGTGTGAACAGTGTGGTGCCTGGTGCCTCTCTGAGGTTAGGGACCCCCCCTCCGCTGCTGCTCTGCTTAGGAGGATGGCACCGTCATGTCAGGGTGGAGCTCTAGCCTCCAGAAACATCCTGGGGGCCACTGGCCTTGTCCTGAGTCTCACAGCACCACTGCAAGCCAGAGATGTCCCCACTTTCCAGATGAGGAAACTGAGGCTCGGAGAGAAGCAGGACCCACCTCATCTCGGGCACAATGCCCTTGTGTCCCCACACCTGCAGGTCTGTCCAGATCAGAGACAGTTCCCTGAATCTCCCAGACATCCTTCCTGTCCCGTGTTCCTGCAGCCAGGGTTCCATGGCTCTCCAGAGCCTCCCCAGCAGCTCACAGGGAAGCCCTTCCAGAAAGCCTGGCCTGCTGGGTGGCAAGTGAGCACATCAGGCCCAGATGTGGGTTGCTGCGCTCTGGAGGTAGCGTGGGAAGTCCTGGCCAGGGACAGTGCCTGTCCTATTGACCTTAGCCAGGCTGTCAGCCATGCTCATGTGTATCAGTGCCTCATGGAGCCTGCCACCCTCCCAGCCCTCACAGCAAAGAAGCCCTGCTCAGCCCAGTCCCGCCCCATGGTTTAGAGGGAAACGGAGCTCAAAGAAGAGCACCTACATGCCCAATCACAGTGTCCCCTTAGCCGCATGGACACTGGGCCCCTCAGTTCTTTGTCCTTGTCCCCTGGTGTGGGTGCCTCACCCACAGGACTAGCTGCTCCAAGGGGCAGAATCCCATCAGCTTCCTCCAGGGCACTGCTGGGCACAAGGTTGGACTGCCAAGGATCATGGACATCCCTTGGGCTTCAGACTCCACCTCCAGGAGCCCAAGCTCTCACTATACTCACCCAGGGGTAGCTGAGCCTGGGATAGAGGCATGTGCCTCACCCCAATTCACAAAGAGCCTCTCCCTGGGTATGTATTGGATTTATGTAAAAATATATAATAGCCAGGCGTGGTGGCTTAGGCTTGAAATCCCAGCACTCGGGAGGCAGAGACAGGAGGATTGCTGAGTTTGAGGCTTGTCTGGGCTACATAGTGAGCTCAGGGCCCGCCTGAACTACAAAGCAAGACCCTGGGGGGGGGGGGATAAAAATAATAATAATTAAAGGCTGGAGATTTAGCTCAGTGGTTCCAGTACCTGCCTAGCAAGCGCAAGGTCCCTGGTTTAATCCAGTATCCACATAAAACAATACTGGGTGTGGTGAGCCACACCCACCCGCAATCAGTACCACATACCACAGTGCTGGGCGTGGTGGCTCACGCCTGTAATCCCAACACTCAAGAGCCAGAGGCGGGAGGATTGCTGTGAGTTTGAGGACAGCCTGGGCTACATAGTAAAAGGCCAGGCTGACCTACAAAGCGAGACCCTGTCTCAAAAAAAAAAAAAATAGTAATAATAATTAAGAAAAGAAAAATTTGAAGTTTCTTGATTCAAGGAATCTGCCCCGCTTCCCCCGCTGCCCCAGTGATGTCTTTCTCAGTGTAAATCAGAAGCTGGGCCTCAGGACAGCCATGACCCCCTCTCTGCAGCCAGGCCCACCCGAGCCCTCCTGCCCCACCCCTCACTGCTGCAGGCCCCCCACACAGCATCTCAGCCTCCTCACCCCAGGCCATCCATGTCACCCACAACCCCAGCACCCTTGCCTGTGTCCCCCTGGCCTTCCCTTTCCCCAGCGCATGGCTCACTCAAGCCTCCTTGACCAGAGACAGCTATAAGACCAGGGCCTCTGCCTCTCTCTTGGGCCTGGCCTCAGTCTCCCCATTTGCCTGCACCCTGCATCCAGGGCATGACCTCAAGTAGGCTGACACTGAGCCATGCTGCACAAACCCCAAATGAGGATACAGCCAGGCCCCACAGACAGGGCGGGGCCTCCAGCCGGGCTGGCTGTTCTCTGGGGACCAGAGGGATGGGGAGAGGAGGAAAGTTACTTCCGTTCCCACCTAAGAGTCGCCGGCACGTAGGAGAGACGGCTATAAATATCAGGGTCCTGGGACACAGATTCCCACGACACCAGCCCCTTCCAGCCCTTGGCTGTGTGCAGCTCGGGCCCAGGCCAGGCTGCCGTCCTGCAGGGAGGCCAGCAGCTAGGCAGCCTCAGCCGGCCAGGGGAACAACAACTCACCCTTTCAGGAGTCTCCGGCCAGAGCTCCTTTCCCAGCCTGGGTCCTGACTGAGACGCCCCCACTGCTCCCCGCTCCGCACCTTCAGCTCACCAGGGACCCTGGGAGCCAGGTGGGAGGCCAGGCCCACAGTGGTCCTAAGCATGGAGTTGGGGAGCTCCAGGCTGGACTCCAGATGGAGTTCCTACCCTGTCCCCAAGGCAGGTGGTGGAGAGAAGCACCAGCTCTCCAGGCACAGACAGCCTGTCCTTCCCTGCTCTCTGCCAACCTGTTGGGGACCCCTCTTGGACACCTAGATTCTGGTCAAGGTGGCACATGCTGTGGGACCTTTATCATCACCCATGATAAGCCGGTGGTCACATTATAAGGAGCAGAAATCTAGACTGAGGGAGGTGAAGCCCACACTTCACAGTACTGCTGCCTGAGGCCTGCAGATGGACTAGATCAGAGTTGAGGAGGTGAGTGCCAGAAACGACAGCCGAAAGGATGAGCAGGGACAGCTAGGGAGACCCCGGGTAAGAGCCCAGGCCCCAGGATAAGCCCCTTTCCTTCACCCGCACCCACAGCTCCTCTGTGGACATGCAACAGGGTGGGAGCCAGCTCCCCGGATATGCGCTAATGGGATCCAGGCTTCTGCCCTTGGCAGAGCTTTTGTCTTCCTGCATCTGCAGCCCAACATCTGGACCCCAGCTGAGCCCCCTGAGTGGCACCAGGACGAAGCCTGGGTCCTCTAGCATCCCAGGACAGGGTAGATCCTGGGACCAGACCCTGCTGGCCCTGCTCTGTGGCCCTGGGCCCCTGTGGCCCTCTCTGGGCTCTGAAACCCTTTTCTCTGCTGAGAACAGGATGGAGGTTGTCCTGCCGGTCTGGGCCACCTAGCAGGGCAGGTCAGTCCTCGATGGCCTGAGAGGCTGCCGGGCTGCCTGAGCTCTCTGCCATTGGGAAGCCATTTCCCTCGGTTGGCTCTGACCCAGGGCTCCCCTTCCTCCCCACCCCCACTCCTGTCTTCCACCCCCTGGCCTGGCCCCACCCAGCCAAAAATAGACCCAGACCACCCCGTCCAGTGCCCGCCAGACCCACCCAGCCTTCTAGAGCTGATTGAGTCACAGCTGCCCCTGAGCTGCTCTTTTTTAGGGGTCTGAGTCACTGCGGTGGCTCCACTCCGTGACACATACCCGAGCTGCCGTTACTATGGCCCCTAAAAGGCATAGCCAGCAGAGGGGTGTGCAGGGGGCTGTGCCAGGCGTGAGCCCAGCCAGGCCTCAGTGTGCAGCAAACTGAGACCAGAGCTGTCTCCGCACATGCTGGCTCTGCCCTGCCCTGTCCAGAGCAGCCCTTTAGGGATCTTGGCGGCAATGTCCGTGTGCATGGGCTCCACCCTCGTTTCACACAGGGCTCCGGGCTCCAGGCTGCGGTGGGCAGGCCTGGCCTCAGGGTGAAGCCAGAGAAGCTGGCTCTTTCCCTTGCTCACCTGGTTCCAACTGAAGCTCTGCCACCTGTCTAGAGCCCAGGAGAACGTTTAGGGGACAGGAGCCCCACCCCAGCCTGCTTGTCATGTCCAGGTCCCCTGTCACCGGGCCAGCGGGCTCCTGATCCCTGCTCCTCCACCCCTCTCCTCTCTCCTCCTCCCCTGTTTGTCCCCATCCCTGTCTCCCTCCTCCATCCTTATCTCTCCATCTCACCCTGCCCCCCCCCTTGCCTCTGGTCCTGCTCTTGGTTTCTGTCATCCTCCCCAGCGCCGTGGCGGTCAGAAGTTCTCCTCTGTGGCTGGCACCCCCACTCTCAGCAGCCTTTCTCAATAGACACAACAGACCCCACCTCCACGGGTTCCCACATGGGACTCTGGGCCCCAGGGACTGATCAGGGAGAAATTTTCCATCCCTCCCCCAGGTCTACTCCCAGCTACATCCTGTCCACAGGCACTTCCGGGGGGAAGGGGACAGGGGCCTGGGAATGGCCACACGGCCCTCCAGGCGGGGTCTGCACAGCCTCAAACCCAGCCTGGGCTGTGGTAAGGCCTCTGGCTATAAATAAGGGTTCAGAGTCTATTTTCTTTAAAAACAAGCACAAAACTCTCCACCACAGACCCAGAAAAGCATTCCCTGTCTGGCCAGTTCCCACCCAGCCGGGCCACTGTATCCAGCCTCTGCCTTTGCACATAAGGGCCCCCAGAAGGCTGAGAGGCCAGGAAGGAAGCTGGAGCCAGGCCAGGTGCGGGGCAGGCAGCCCCGAGTCTACCCTGCGAGGCCCGTTCCTTCTGCCATCTCTTCCCGCACACAAAGACTCACAGTGTTAGCCAGAAAGGACGTGCTACAGCCCCAAACCTTGCTGAGGGTCTTTGTCCCCCAGTTGCAGAGGCAGTGTCTGGCTTGTGGGGATGGGGGGGGCTTCTCCTGCAGGAAGGACCAGGGGCATCGCTGGGCCGGAAGGGAAGGAAACCTCGGAGTCAGAGCACCCAGCACAGCCAAGGCATGTTGGGGCGTCCCTGGGATCTGTCCTGAGCCCCAAGCTTGGGCAGTAGGGAGCCATAGGCTGAGCAGGATGGCAGAGCAACCAGTGTAGGTTAACTATGGCCGCCCCCGGCATCAGGAAGCAGAGGTTCATGAGAGTGAAGGATGCTCTGCCTTCAGGATGGCACTGAGGTGAGGGGGACAGAGCTGCAGGAGGAAGGGGGCAGACAGATGGAAGGTCCTTGGCCTTCGGGAGGGAAGAGGAGAAGACCCAGCCAGAAAATTGGGCCCTTTCGGGGGTGAGCAGGTGGCGAGGGGTGAGCTGGGTGTGGCTTGTGGGTGACGGGCAGGGATCCCATGGGGGCCTGCCGTCCGGGTCCGGGAGGTGTCGGCTGTGGGTCCAGCACAAGGGCCAGCACTGGAGACAGAGATGCGGGCAACTTGGCAAAGAGGATTTGCTGACAGCTTGCAGGGGATAATTGGGCCAAGAGGGCACTGGTGGGCACTGTGCCAGTGGAGGCTCACAGTCCCCCCTTGGGAGAGAGGACACTGCTTCCATTTGGCCCCTTCTGCCCTTGGGTCTAGTGCTCCCTCCGTCATCAGCACCCCTGGCCTTGAGCAGGGGATGGGCCCAGGGTCCTGTCCTTTATAGCTTCCTGCTAGTGGAGGAGAACATGTTTAGTATGAATTAGGCCCTGGATTTGAATTCAGCACCAAAGAGAGCTTCCACTGGCCATGTCTGTGGCCGTTTAGACCAGAGTGGTCCCAGGTACCCCTTGTAGTGACTTCTCTTGGGGCAGGGACTGGGGATCAGACCCAGGTTTACTCTACCTCTAAACTACCTCCCAGCCCTTTTGATTTTTTTTTTTTAATTTTGAGACATGATCTCACAAAGTTGCCTGGGTTGAATTTAACATCCTCCTGCCTCAGCCTCCTGAGCAGCTAGGATAACAGGTATGCACACCATCCCCAGTCACGACAGCCCTTTTTTACCAACCACTTCCAGCTGGGTTGAAGGGACTTGGGCCCACGTATGGACCAGATTCCAAATTTAGATCCCCTTTTATCACTGGGGAAACTGAGGCCAGAGGATGTGGGCCACATGTCTCTGAATGGAGAGAAGGAGAGGGCGAGAGAGACAGAAAACACTCTGGAGTGTCAGTGGGGCTCTGCCAGTGTCCCCCACCCTAGCCCCAACCCCAACCCCAACCCCTAAGTGAGTCAGGGAACCAAGAAAGAAACGGTGGTGTCTTTTCCAAGCCACCTGGCTGCTGGCTCCAGGCTCCAGGCTCCAGGCCCAGCTCCATCCGGACTTGTACACTCACTGTTCCCGGGCCCAGCCCGCATCCGGGGAGCCACACCAGGGAGCAGGGCACTTCCTGCCTAGGTAGAGCCCGACCCGGTCTCGCCCTTCCTGGTTCCCAGGCCCACTGGACAGGCCTGGTTCTCGTCTCTCTCCTGACACTCAGAGCCTCCCTCGGCAGGGGAGGCCGTCCCCATGCCCTCCTCACCGCCGCCTTGGATACTCTGAAGCCGTCTCGCTCCCCTTGTCACACGCTTCCGGGGGACATGTGCTCTCTGTCACGCACATCCCCTCGCTGACACCCACAGCACACAGCTCAGGAGCCACAACCCTCAGCTCTGCCCCAGCTCCCCACCCTGAGCCTCAGTTTCCCAAGGTGTCTTCACAGGACTGTTAAGGCTGGGAGCTGGATGGCCCCGTGCTGGGTGAGGGCCCACACCCTTTGGGCCTAAGGTGCCAGGGGAGCGGCTGGCAAAGGCCTAGAAACTCATGTCTCTTGGCGAGGAGGAAAATTATAGGGCAGCAAGAAGCCTCCTGGCCTCCAGCCCCACCACAGAGCCCCACCCTGCTCGGGCTCCACAAAGCCTTCATTGAGGCGGCTTCCTCCCTTTCCTCGCACTTCCTCTGTGCCCAGGGCTGGGACACATGGCTGGGGGCCTAGGGTGTGTCCCTGCCCCTGTGGGCCTCCTCCTCCCACCCCATCACACCTTCCCTGTCCAGGGACCTCATCGTCCAGAGGGGCCCCCAGTTTGTAAGTGTTCTCCGCTGTGTGCCCTCGGGTAGGTGGCTTGAGGACCAATGGCCAAGCCCTGAGTCCAGGGCAGGAGCTGAGGAAACCGCCCTCAGAGCCTGGCCTCTGTGGCCTTTCAAGGGACCGAAAGGGCACCGAGCAGAAGGTCAGGGACCCTGGTGTGGATCTGTGGCTCAAGAGCCCCGAGGGAGGGCTGGGGCCACCGTGACCCCAACAGAGGTCTCAGTGCTGTTCTTCCTGTAGCCGCCTGCCCTCGCGCACACAGCCCAGTGGGACAGAGGGCTTGTGTCTTAAGGTGGTGGCTGCTGACTTGGAGCTCACTCGCAGTGGCTCAGACATGACACCTGAGGCTCAGGTAGTCTCTGACAGCCCTGTTTTAGGAACCCCATCTGGAGCGGGGGTGGAGGATGGCAGAAAACTGGGCACCGGGGCTGCAGAGGTGAGGGCAGCTCCTGGGCAGCCACGCTGGAGGGCAGGGCGCTGACTGCCCTTGGCTTGATGACTGCAGTGCCACCGTGAGGAAGGCTGACCTGAAGTCTGTCCCTCGTAGCCTTCCCCTTGACACTGTCAGCGTGACAGACGTAGGGAAGGTGCCGGTGTGGTTTGGGCTAGCTGAGCCTCAGGGCCCTGAGGAGGGGTTCGTGAGGGGCTAGCACCTTTGCTGAGTGGCCCAGGGTGGACGTTGAGGTGGCAGAAAGAGGCCCTCAGGTCCTGCTCAGTACCCAGGGCACAGACTGTACCGGCCTCCCCTCCACACACCGTCCATGTGACGCCGCTCAGTGTTGTATGGGGTCTCCGGGTCCGTAGGCAGCTCCTCCTCCATGTCCCACTGGGAAGCGGGGAGCACACAAAGCGCAGAGGCCAGTCCACCCCATCCCGCCTCCGCAAAGATCCCACTGGGGAGAGAAGGGAGGGGACCTGGCTTGGGGTCCCGAGGCTGAGTGACCTCAGGGCTCGCACAGAGCTGCTATTCAGCCCCAGGTGTCCCCGCACACGCACACACCGGGGAGGCAGACAGAGAGCCCTTCATCCCCTGAGGCGGCCGAGACTCCTGGCCACGCCCCGCTGCCCAACCTGGAGGCAGGACCTGTCCCCCGGTGCCAAACCAGGGCCACATGGAGAACCTGGCTCTCCAGGGCCCCGCCGGCCAGCACTCCCCTCTCCTGCCTCCCCGGCCCGCCCTGCTCTCCTCCCCTCGCCTGCCTCTTCTGCACCCTGTCGGGGCTGGGGAAACGGGCAGTTCTCCTAAGCATGGCTTCCCTCCCTTTGCGTCCCTGTCGCTGCACTAGGGGCAGCCGTGAGTGACTAACTGAATGATCGGCATGCCCCCCCCCGTCCCCACCCTCATCTCCTAGGCCCACGCACCCCACCGCCGTCCTACCACAGCCCTACCTCCCACTTTCTTCCTTATAAAGCTGGGACACCCAGAAATTCAACTGTGACACATGCCAGCCGCCCAGGGCCCCAGGGAGGTGGCCGGAGCAGGGACTCAGAGACTGTTGCTGGGGAGTAGGGTGCTGGCGGCCCTGGTGGCTGCCCAGGCTGTGCGGCTCCTCACATTGCTTCTCTCAGGCCTGCTGCAGGCTCGGCTGCCAAAAACTCTGATGTGAAGGAATGTGGCACCCAGGAGTGGGGGCCCAGACAGAGCAGGAGGATCTGAGGACAGGGGTGACTGGGTAACTAGAGGATAGGGTGGGGGCAGAGGGAGCCCAGGGGAAAGAGAGGCAAGGACAGGGTCAGGAAAAACAGCTGGCTCGGCCCCGAGTCCCAAGGACTCTGGCAGGACAGAGTCTATAGAAGCCCCACCTGGAAAAGGTATCCCAGTGGCCAGGCAAGAGCCAGGGTTAAAGGTAGCACCCACAAGCCAGCCTCGCTCTTGGGCTCCTGGGCTCAGGTCCCTGCTCCCACACACCTAGAAGGCCCCCGTTGTGCTCCCATGCCCTGCAGAGAGTGGTGCCCTGGGGTCCAGACAGCAGTGCCCTGTTGTGGAAGGAAGGGCAGAGTCCCAGGACCCCTCTACCTCCACAGACCTGGGAACACACGACTCCTTTCACAGGGCCAGCCCAGCAGCAGCATGCAGGACAGCCCTAGGCACAATTGCAGCTCTGTCCCAGAGGCAGCCGGCCCACACGCATGTGCACAAACACAGCCTTGTGCAAACCCAAAACACACGCGGCAGTCACACACACACACACACATGCACGTGTGTATGGCCTGGACACACCCCATACAACTTCTCCTCCCCCCTCATCCCCTGCCCTAGGCATCCTGCTTCACCCAGGACAAGGACTTAGCATCATCCCATCTCCTGCACCCCGCACTATCAGCCCTCTGCACCTGCGCAGTAGGACACACCACTGGCTTTTTAGGGACCCCAGGGTGAACACTCACACAGACAGGAAAAGAAGTCACAAGCAGAAGGCCACTACACAGAACAGTACTACTGAGGAACCTCTCCTAGCACTGAGATTGCCTGGCTGCTGACTGGAGTCTTGATGAATTTTGAATCCTGTTGATCCTGGAGAGTTGGCAGCAGGCCTCATCCAACCTGTCCCCTCCCGTGTCCCCCGGGCCTGCCTTGGCCTGGGCTGCTTTTCGCTCTTCTCTGAGACATTCAGAGCCACCTGGGGGTGACAGGTGGACCTGTGGGTGGACCTGGGTATCCCCCATGGCCTCTCACTTGTCTGCCTCAGAGACTGTCTCTTCCTCTTCCGTGGTGCCACCCTCACCTCCTCCAGGAAGTCCCCCGGGATTGACTCCTAGCTCGTTCTCTATCCTGCACCACTCCTCTCTATTCAACTGACCCTACCTCCAACACGGGGATTCTAGGCTCTTTCAACTGGAGTCCACCCCGGGGGGTAAGAGGGGCCGAAGGAGAACGGAGGCAGGGAGCGCGCTGTCAGAGTTTCCAAAATCCCAGCCAGCGGGGCTCGGGGCCCTGTGTGGGGACAGGGGCTGCCTGGCCTGCTCCAGCAGCACAAGGCCGCCAGTGTGAGCCTGGCCCGCCCAGCCCCTCAATGGCTCCATTCAGACCCTGGCTTTCTGGAAAGCCCCCCGCTTCCTGCCTCCTTCCCACACAGACCAAACAGGCCTCTGCTCTCTCCCTCAGGGAGGGGCGGGTGGGTCAGTGGTTAGAGCAGCCAGCGGCTCCGGCTCCTGCCTGACCCAGCACCTGGCTCCCGCCGTGCTCTGGAGAGGGGACGCCCCGCCTTGGGTGGGACAGAATATGGGGGTGGAGAGGCGCCTTCCTCGAGGGGGGCAGGCAGGTCAGTGGTCAGCAACAGGCTTCCTACAGGTGGAGGAGCCCGAGTGTGGCGTGTCCACCCCTCTCCAGGGTGTAAACGCTCCCACTGTGGAGGGCATCACCCAGCTCCCGAACCCCTGGAAATGTAGCCCTCAGCCCTCATGGCTGCTATGAGCCACTGGACGCTCCAAAGGTGCCCCGTCCTCTGACTGTGCTCCCTCCCACGGGCAGGCATGTTGTGTCTGCTCCTGTGGGTGGGCATGGTGGCACGTACCGTAGTCCAAGCACTCTAGGAGGCTGAGGCAGGAGGATCATTGCGAGTCTGAGGCCAGCCTAGGCTACATAGTGAGACCCTGTCTCAAAAAAAGACAAGGAATAATGACCCTGCAGAGGAGGCAGCCATCAGCTGGAGGTCCCTGGTCTGGCCCCACTGGCTCCAGTGTGCTGGCCACAAGCTGCACCTGCCTAGTGTTTCAAGTTCTTACTTGACGCCTTTACCTCCCAGACAAGGTGCTGGCATCTCCCTCACCCTGGCAGGAGTAGATGCCACGGGGGCTTTCAGCCCGGCCTGGGAAAAGGAGACAGTGCTCCATCTTGGACGTCACCCCTGGAGCGCGGAAGGCACGTGCTGCTTCCTCAGGCAGATGTCAGCTGGCGTTGGCTGGCCAGGGACCAGCGTGCATGTACCCAGTGCCAGATAGTCCCGAGCAAAGCCAGCAGCCTGCACTGTAGCTCAGGGGTTTCGGGGAAGCACACAGGGATGAGTCCTCTTTTGTCTCCCCTACTCCTGCCACTGCAGGCAGAGTCAGGGTTATACTGGGTTCTAATCGCTGCAGGACAGACCCAGATCCAGGAACCATGGCAGCATGTCGGAGATCAGGGGGCTGATTTCAGGAAGCTGTCTGAAAGAAGAGGCCACTTATAAGGAGGAACTGGTACTAAGGAGCCTTCCCCAATGTCCACCCGCCCCAGGCTGAACCAGCCCCAGCCTACAACCTGGGCAAGTCTGTGGCCGCCCAGCAATCCCCAGTCCCTCCCAGGCCCAGGCTTGACCTGGGAAGGAAGAACTCAAGGATTCTCATCCCTGACTCTTTGGCTGTGGTGAAAAAGAGGCCAATCCGCCTTTTCCCTGGGGACTGGTAATAGCCCCGAAGCAGGAAGCAATAGCGGGGAAAGGAGGAAGTCCGGGCCGTCTTGGGCCTGACACTGCACGTGGTCTCCACCAGGCCTCCGAGTGCCGCTTCTTGGCAAACTCAGTCCTGGCCCTGACCCCAGCAGCTGAAAGATGGCCTTAGAGAGTAGAAGGATGAGGTCTGACCGTCTGAGCACCACCGCCAGGCACCCCCACTACCCTGGCTGACTGGCGGGGAGCACAGCACTGCCAGGGTGCTTGGAAGCCCACAAGAAGGAACATCAAGAGGGAGTGTTTTGGGGGCCCAGTGTGTCTGGGGTAGTTGTCCTGCATGTCCATTTTTAGGGGCTGTGACCACCAAGTGGGTGACCAGGCCAGGGATGGCTTCTTCTTGGGCCAGTTAGGGGCCAGACCCAAGACAGAGGCTCCTCTGGGCCCCAGAGAGCAAAACTGCTGGGGTCTCTGGCTAGGGACCTCCAGGAAGGCCATGTGAGTTGATGGAAATGTTGGGGGCTGGTACCTTCACAGCCGGTCTGGGTGGCGCAGAGGTAAGGCTGGGCCTCTGGGCCCCTAGCTGTGACCTGCTGATGGCCATAGGCAGTATTGTCCAGGAGGACCCTGAGAGTCATGAGCCCAAGCCTCTCCCTCCACCTCACATCCAAGTCTTGACCACAGTCCTCTGTCCCCAGCCTCCTTCTTTGGTGAGAGCCACCTGGAGGTGCCGGTGGCCGCAGCCCTGGCTGACATTGACCTGCAGCTCCAGTTCTCCACGGCCCAGCCCGAGGCCCTGCTCCTCCTGGCAGCTGGGGAGAATGACCACCTGCTTCTGCAGCTCCACGCAGGACACCTGCAGGTCAGTGGCGTCCAGGGATGGGGATGGGGACTGGGGTGCTGCCTGGCTTCTAGTGGCCATCTTGGAGTCTCATGTTTTCCACCATGGGGGACAGCAGCATCCCAGGAAGTGTGACAGACTAGCCCTATTTATCACCCAACCCAGAGCTATAACTCTGCTCCAAGAGCCCTGAACAACTCCCTGTCCCCAGCCATCTGCAGTCCCTTCTGCAGGCCTTTGCACCCCTGCCCATCCTCAAAGTCTGCAAAGAGCTGACTTTGCACACCCCTTCCCTCCTCCACATGCTCCCTGCCCTAGGTCCCCTCTCCTGAGCTCCTGGGCTTCCCCCCAGCATTATGTTCCTTTGAGGGAGCCACCTGCTTCCACACCCAGGGCAAAAGGACTGCAGCCTGGGGAGTCCACCCCTGCAGTTGGCCATGGCTGCCACGAGGTGTCACTTTTGGACTCAGACCTGGTACAGCCCTGCACTGAGGCGGCCAGGCTCTGCTCTGCCAGGGTCATGAGGCCCACTCTATAGAGCCAAGCGTGCACCCACTGGCCCCCAGCTCCTCCACCAGCTCTCTCCCAGGCTGAGAGGTGTTTCAGAACCCAGAGTCAATGTCATGAAGGACTCCCCACATCAGGGAGCTCCTCTCTTTCAATTTTGAGCCTGGGGCCCTCAAACCAAGCAAACACTCACCCCTAAACTGCCCCAGCTCTAAACTCTAAAATCCAGAGAGTCTAGTGGCCCCATCCCTGAGCAGTGAGCCCCAGGGCTTTTGTGACCCTATGGCCTTCTGCCCTCCTCAGAAACCCATCAGAAAGTCCCAGGAATCCAGAATTCCTTTGGTCTAGAGTGGTTTAAGGTACAAATTGAACTCTTCTGTGCTGGGGTCAAACCCAGAGCCAGACAAGTACTTAGCACTGAGCCACACCCCAGCACATACAGGGTGGGACCAAAATATATGGCAAATGTCTCAGTGTTTCCCAATGAGACACATGGCTGCAAATCCTCCTCAGATTCCCCATGCTGCTTCAGACACATTCGTCCCATCATCCATGCCACTTTGTGCAGCAGCTCACAAGTCCTCCTTCGTGTCTTTATGAGGTTTAGCAAAAACACAGTGATGAGCTGGGGATTTAGCTCAGTGGTTCTGGCATCTGCCTGGTAACTGCAAGGTCCTCACTTCCATCCCCAATACCACACACCACAGTGCCGGGCATGGTGGCTCGCACCTGTAATCTCAGCACTCAGAGGCAGAAGCAAGAGGATTGCAGTGAGTTTGAGGCTAGCCTGGGCTACATATTGAGCTCAGGGCCAGCCTGAACTACAAAGCAAGACCCTGTCTCAAAAATTTAAAAAACAAAAAGGCAGCTCATAAAAATCTGCTGCTGGAGTTGATGCCAAATGACTTCTGGCTCTTCTTCAAGTCAAAATGACCATGGAAGGAGATGTTCCAAGTGGATTCAGGACATTAAGGCCACCACAGGACACTAAGACACCAGGAAAGGACTCGCAGAGCTGATGCAGGAAGTGGCAGGAGGATGGGACGAGTGTGTTTAGAGTGAGGGGAGGATCTTGAGGAAGATTCATGACATGTTATTTCCCAACCATCCTATGGAGGCTGAGGAGGATCCTGCTCTGTGCCTGTCCCTTGTGGGTGAGGAGCACATTTGGCTCACAGGAAGGTCCCCAGGCCATCAGGGCCTGGCTGAGCTCATGCTGAAGTGGACAGGAAGCCCTTTGCCAAGGACCCACTGTGCCTATAGGGGGGAGGTGACAGGCTCACATCTGCTGTCTCCTCAGGTCAGACTCGTCCTAGCCCATGAGAAGCTGAGGATACAGACCTCACCAGAGGTACTGCTGAGCGACTCCATCACTCACACTGTGACGCTCACTGTCTCAGATGGCTGGGCTGTGCTGTCCGTCGACGGGTTTCTCAATGCCTCCACTCAAGTCTCAGGAGGCCCCCTCAATGTCCCCTATGGGCTCTTTGTTGGGGGCTCTGGGAGCCTGAGCCTGCCATACCTGAGGGGTGCCAGCCGACCCCTGCGGGGCTGTCTCCTCACTGCCACTCTCAACGGCCGCAGCCTCCTCCGCCCGCTCACTCCCGACGTGCCAGAAGGCTGCGCTGAAGAGTTCTCGGCTGGGGACGACATGGCCCTGGGCTTCTCTGGGCCTCACTCACTGGCAGCCTTCCCGGCCTGGAGCACTCAGGACCAGGGCAACCTGGGGTTCACACTAACCACGAGGAGCCGGCACGCACCCCTGGCCTTCCAGGCAGGAGGCCAGCACGGGGACTTTATCTACGTGGACATATTCGAGGGCCACCTGCGGGCCGTGGTTGAGAAAGGCCAGGGCACCGTCTTGCTTCACAACAGTGTCCCTGTGGCCGATGGGCAGCCCCATGAGGTCAGCATCCACATGGATGCCCACCGCCTGGAGATCTCCGTGGACCAGTATCCCACACGCACCTCCAACCGTGGCACTCTCAGCTACCTGGAACCACGGGGCAGCCTCCTCCTTGGGGGGCTAGATGCAGAGGCTGCCCGCCACCTCCAGGAACACCGCCTGGGCCTGGCACCAGGCACCGCCAATGCCTCCTTGCTGGGCTGTCTAGAGGACCTGAGTGTCAACGGCCAGCGGCAGGGGCTCCGCCATGCTGTGCTGACCCGCAGCATGGCGGCTGGCTGCAGGCTGGAGGAAGACGAGTACGAAGATGACACCTACAGCTCCTACGAGGCGCTGTCTACCCAGGCCCCTGAGGCATGGCCAGCCGTGGAGCTGCCTGAACCGTGCGTCCCCGAACCTGGGCTTCCCCCTGTCTTCGCCAACCTCACCCAGCTGTTGACCATCAGCCCGCTGGTGGTGGCTGAGGGTGGCACGGCCTGGCTGGAGTGGCGGCACGTGCAGCCCACACTGGATCTGCAGGAGGCCGAGCTGCGCAAGTCCCAGGTACTGTTCAGTGTGAGCCGGGGCGCGCGGCATGGTGAGCTGGAGCTGGACACCCCGGGTGCCCGGGCACGGCAGATGTTCACCCTGCTGGATGTGGTCAACCGCAAGGTCCGCTTTGTCCACGACGGGGCCGAGGACCCCTCCGACCAGCTGCTGCTAGAGGTGACAGTGACGGCACGGGTGCCCATGCCCTTGTGCCTGCGGCGGGGCCAGATTTACCTGCTGCCTGTGGAGGTCACTCCCGCCAATGACCCACCCCGTGTCATTTTCCCACACGGCAGCCTCATGGTGATTCTGGAGCACACACAGAAGCCACTGGGACCTGAGGTTTTCCAGGCCTATGACCCAGACTCTGCCTGCGAAAGCCTCATCTTCCAGCTCCTGGGTGACTTAGCTGGGCTCCCTGTGGAACACCGGGACCGCCCAGGGGAGCCAGCGCCTGAGTTCTCCTGCCGCGAGCTGGAGGCTGGTGACATTGTCTACGTCCACCGAGGCGGCTCCGCACAGGCCCTCACGTTCCGGGTGAGTGACGGGCTACAGGCCAGCGCTCCAGCCACGCTGAAGGTAGTGGCCGTGCGGCCGGCCATCCAGATCTGCCACAGCACAGGGCTGCACCTGGCACAGGGCTCTGCCGCACCCATCTTGCCTGCCAACCTGTCGGTGGAGACCAATGCTGTGGGGCAGGACGTGAGCGTGTTGTTCCGCGTCGTGGGCGCCCTGCAGTTCGGCGAGTTGCAGAAGCAGGGGGCGGGCGGTGCAGAGGGCGCCGAGTGGTGGACCACGCAGGCCTTCCACCAGCGGGACGTGGAACAGGGCCGCGTGCGGTACCTGAGCACTGACCCGCAGCACCGTGCCCAGGACACCGTGGACAGACTGGCCCTGGAGGTGCAGGTGGGACAGGAGACCCTGAGCAACCTCTCCTTCCCTGTGGCCATCCAGAGGGCCACCGTGTGGATGCAGCGGCTGGAGCCTCTGCACACGCAGACCACGCAGCCAGAAACCCTCACCGCAGCCCATCTGGAGGCTGCCGTGGAAGAGGCAGCCGGCCCGAGCCCAAGCAGCTTCCACTACGAGGTGGTGCAGGCCCCCAGGAAAGGGAACCTGCAGCTGCGGGGCGCAAGGGTGTCAGCTGGCCAGGGCTTCAGCCAGGATGACCTGCACGCCGGGCTTGTGTCGTATGCGGCCACAGCACGCTCCTCTGAGGCCGTCGAGGACACCTTCCGCTTCCGGGTCACAGCGCCGCCACACTTCTCGCCGCTCTACACCTTCACTATCCACATCGGCGGTGACCCGGACGCACCCGTCCTCACCAATGTCCTGCTCCTGGTGCCCGAGGGTGGCGAGGCTGTCCTCTCCGCTGACCACCTCTTCGTCAAGAGCCTCAACAGCACAAGCTACCTCTATGAGGTCATGGAGCGGCCCCGGCATGGGCGACTGGCATGGCGAGGGTCACAGGATAAGGCCACTGCGGTGATGTCCTTCACCAATGAAGACCTGCTGCTCGGCCGGCTGCTCTACAAGCACGATGACTCTGAGAGCACCGAAGACGACATCCCGTTTGTGGCCACCCGCCAGGGTGAGGGCAGTGGCGACATGGCCTGGGAGGAGGTCCGAGGTGTCTTCCGGGTGGCCATCCAGCCAGTGAACGACCACGCCCCTGTGCAGACCGTTAGCCGTGTGTTCCACGTGGCCCGGGGTGGGCAGCGGCTGCTGACGACAGAGGACGTGGCCTTCAGCGACGCAGACTCGGGCTTCTCCGATGACCAGCTGGTGCTAACCCGCAAGGACCTCTTGTTCGGCAGCATTGTGGCCGTAGATGAGCCAGGGCGGCCCATCTACCGTTTCACCCAGGAGGACCTCAGGAAGCGGCGGGTCCTATTTGTGCACTCAGGGGCCGACCACGGCTGGCTACAGCTGCAGGTGTCCGATGGGCAGCACCAGGCCACCGCCATGCTCGAAGTGCAGGCCTCAGAGCCCTTCCTCCGTGTGGCCAATGGCTCTCGCCTCGTGGTCCCTCAGGGAGGCCAGGGCACCATCGACACCACTGTGCTCCCTCTGGACACTAACCTGGACATACGCGGTGGGGACGATGTCCACTACCGCATCACAAGTGGCCCTCGCTGGGGGCAGCTGCTCCGCGCCAGTCAGCCGGCCACCATCTTCTCCCAGCAGGACCTGGTGGATGGCACCATTCTCTATAGCCACAACGGCAGCCTCAGCCCCCGTGACACACTAGGCCTCTCTGTGGAAGCAGGGCCCGTGCACACAGAGGCTGCCCTCCAAGTGACCATCGCCCTCAACAGCCCACCAGCCCCACTGCAGCTTATCCGCCATGAGAAGATCTTTGTCTTCCAGGGGGAGGCGGCTGAGATCAGACAGGACCAGCTGGAGGTGAGGAGAGGAGAGAGTGGTGGGTCCTGGACTCTTGCTGAGCACGCCTGTGTGATTAGGGTGTGAGGTGGTGAGCCTGGGTTGTGGGCCCCGAGGGGTGGGGGTTTGCTCCACACATACCTGCCTCTGACGTCAGGCACACACATGTGTGCATGCTGTAGGAGCCATGCAGGTCCCCATGTCCCAGCTCTCTTCTAGACCCCGTGCCAGGGATAGGAAGTGTGTGAGGAACTACACAGAACCCCCCAAGCCATCCGCAAGCTCCTTGACTGGCTGTGTGATCTTGGGACAATCCCCTTTTCTCTCACACTGCCAGGATTGTTTTTTGTTTTGTTTTGTTTTGGTTTGGTTTTTGGAGTCAGAGTCTTGATATGTAGTCTAAACTGGCCTTAAACTCGCAACAGTCTTCCTGCCATGGCCTCCGGATTGCTGGGGTTACAGGCCTGCACTACTGTGCTCAGCTTTCAAACTGCTGGGGCCATTCTGGTCCCCAGTGTCTGAGATTCTGAAACCAAAATCTCACCTGGTGTCCTGAAGTCCTTACCCTGGAAAGAGAGCACTGAGCCAGGCTTTGAAAAAATGCGGGTGACAACAGCAAAGAATAGGGTGGCATGCCAGGCCGGAGTTTGTGTCAGCAGAGGCACAGAGTCTGAAACTTGTGTCTGGTGGTGGTTGGTAGCCTTCTCCCCTGGCTCCATCATCCAACTGGGGAGGGAGCGTAGGTCCGGAGTGAGGAGCCTGGGTCTCTGGGCCACTGGGAAGGGCCGGCTGCCCTCTGGCGTTCAAGGCCTAGAATAGCAGTGTCAGAATCCGAAGGTTTTTGGCAAAGCAGCCCCATCCAATCCGGGTGTTTTGTGTGAGCAGCCGCGCCCGGAGAAGGAAGAGCATGGAGGTTGAGCCTGTCCTATTTGGGTCCACTTCAGGCTCCTGTGGTAACTTGAGTCCCATGCCCCTGTTGACAGGCGGGCCAGGAGGGAGTGTCCCCCACAGACATCATGTTCTCAGTGAGGAGCCCCCCGAGCGCCGGCTACCTGGTGTCCTCCGCCGCGGCCGGGCCACCCAGCCTGACCCCTGTACAGAGCTTCTCCCAGGAGGCTGTGGCCACGGGCAAGATCCTCTACCTGCATTCCCGTCCTGGGACCTGGAGTGACGCCTTCACCTTGGATGTGGCCTCGGGCCTGGGCGCCCCGCTGGAGGGCATCCGCGTGGAGCTGGAGGTGCTGCCTGCCGCCATCCCCCTGGAGGGGCAGAACTTCAGCGTCCGCGAGGGCAGTGCCCGCACTCTGGCCCCGCCGCTGCTCCGAGTCACTGGCCCCTACTTCCCCTCCCTGCCCGGCCTCGAACTGCGGGTGCTGGAACCGCCCCGGCACGGGGCCCTGCAGAGGGAGGAGCAGCCCGGACACAGAACCCTGGACACCTTCTCCTGGAGAGAGGTACCGCACACCAGCGAGGAGTGGGTGGTGGGAATCCCCCCGGGCAGGGGCGAGGCCGCGTGTAGGGAGCGCCCCCTCCGCTTGCCCATGGCTCCCTCTCCGCCCTTCTAGGGAGTAGACTGTCCTCCCCTTCAGCCGTGGAAACTGCGGTTTCAGGAGTCAGCTCCTCCCACACCCGGAGCAGGGTGCCTGGGTGCTGAGCTGAGCGCCCCCTACTTCCTGCAGGTGAAAGAGCAGCGGATCCGGTATGTGCACGACGGGAGCGAGACGCTGACCGACAGCTTCGTGCTGGTGGCCAACGCCTCTGAGATAGACCGCCGCCAGAGCCAGCCAGTGACCTTCACCGTCACCATCCTGCCCGTTAATGACCACCCCCCCGTCCTCACCACAAACACGGGCCTGCGGGTGAGAGCCCCCTGGGGACCACACTCACCTCTGCTCCTAGAAAGAGGACGGGATCCCCTACTTCCTCACCTTCTCTGGGCCTCCGCGGCCCTGCCAAACGGGGTCACTGTCGCATGGCTTGTTGGTTGTTGAAAGGAGAGATGTGCAAACAGGAGTTCGAGGGGTTTTTGTTGGATACTTACAAGTGCGATGGGTGACTTTGTAAATGGCCACGGGCAGCCATGCTGGACTCACCTGTAGCAGCATGCGTGGCAAAATCTCTCGCACTATCTGTGGGTTGGCGTCTGGGGGACCAGTGAAGTCTCCACCTCCACCCCAGTAATGGCAGCCTCTGCTGGTCTCTGCTGTGGCCCAGGGGGACCACGTTCTCCACAGGTAGAAATTGGGGCTCAGATAGGATAGAAACCCATGATCACAAAAGTAGACACTGGCGGAACAGAAGGGAGTGTGGCCTGACCAAACTCAACTGCACGAAAGTGTGGGAAGTTCCAGCCCAGCGCAGAGGATTCTAAACCAAAATGCTGCCTGGGCTCACAGCCAGGCGAGTGTGTGGATGTGTGACCACCAGGTGGCGACATCCATCCGTGTTTGCTTCCCGGGGGTCCCCGCATAGCCGCCTGGGAGGGAGGAGCCAGAAAGTCCCGGGGCTGTTTCCTGGGTGAGGGCCAGTCGGAGAGGGCTGCCGCTGCGGGTGAGAGGCCTGCCGGTCCCCCTTCACTGCACACAGGACAGTGGGCAGCCATCAGCCCTGGTTCTCAGGGCCTTTGCCCTGCCCCCACTGAGGGACAGCTGGTCTCTCGGTGTCCTGAGCCAGCCACAACCACCTCCCTCTTCATGGTCCCAAGGAGCCGTCTGGCTGTCCTTCATACAGAGCAGGGCTGAGCAGCACTCAGGAGGCTGAGGCAGGAAGATCACAAGTTTGAGGCCAGCCTGAGCTACATAGTGAGACTCTCAAAAAACAAAACAAAATGAGAGGGAGACGTCCCAGCTGAGGGGACACAAGCTGGCCTGGTGAACAGGTAGATTAGGACAGATGGAGAAGAAGGGACCCAAGGCCCTGGGGTGACAGAGGAGATGAGAAGGGTGGGAGGTCTTTCATGCCAGTGTCCCAGGGTGGCACAGGCCTGGGAGGGGTGAGGTGGTGGAACCCTCACAGGCTCTGTCCTCAGCTATGGGAGGGGGCCACCGTGCCCATCCCTGCCGAGGCCCTGCGAGGCACAGATGGCGACTCGGGGCCCGAGGACCTGGTCTACACCATCGAGCAACCCAGCAATGGACAGGTGGTGCTTCGGGCAGCACCAGGCGCTGAGGTCCACCGCTTCACCCAGGCCCAGCTGGACAGTGGACTGGTACTGTTCTCGCACAGAGGTGGGTGCTGAGGCTGCAGAGGCCTGGAGGGTGGGCTCCATGCCAGGCAACAGGACCCACTCCTCACTCTACCCAGGAGCCCTGGACGGAGGCTTCCGCTTCTACCTCTCCGATGGTGACCACGTGTCCTCAGGCCACTTCTTCCGCGTGATGGCCCAGAAGCAGGTGCGGCTGGCACTGGAGGGCACCCGCACGCTGACCGTCTGCCCAGGTGGGCCTGGGTGCTGGGGCAGAGTTGAGGGTGCCCACAGGGGTCGCACTGTCTCTTGGGGAATGTGGGCTTTGGTGTAATTCACAATCCCCATGCCTCTCTGTCATAGAGTCTGTCCAGCCGCTCAGCAGCCACAGCCTGAATGCCACCTCCAGCTCGGGCACTGACCCCCGCCACCTGCTCTACCGTGTGCTGCATGGTCCCCGGCTTGGCAGGCTGCTCCATACCCAGCAGGGAAGTACCTCCGAGGCCCTGGTCAACTTTACTCAGGCCGAGGTAAGGGCCCGCTGACCCTGCAGCCACTAGACAGAAGTCATCAGCCCCTGGGCTGCTGTTCACCCTGGGCCCAGCCAGTGGTGCCAGTGGCAGGGGGATCCAGCAGGGGCAGGTCAGACTGCCAGCCAAAGCTAGGATTGGGGTTTGGAACCCAGAAGGAAGCCATAGCTAGGGTCCACACCTAGGGTCCTAGGTGGAAAGGGACCCCTGGGAGGCATGGTGCATCCCTGTAGCAAGTAGGGACCACTGGTCTTTTAGGGAGAGAGACTAGAGGAAGAGGACTGAGCTTGGTCAGTGCCCACTAAGATTAGCAGAGGCAGCGAGTGGGAAGGTAGCCATCACCTCTCTGTCTGCCCATCCATCCCTCCATCCATCCAGCATTTGGAAAGCTGCAGGCACAGCTCAGCCAGAACAGCAGGGAGAGTGGCTCCTCCCCAGGTCTGACCTGCGCCTGGCCCTGCACTCGAGGGGCTAGGTCCCCGTTGGTCCAGGTGAGGAGAGGACTGCAGGGCACAGAGCTGACTCCACCCCTCCGGAGCTCCGCAGGGCCCCAAGCACCCCAGAGGGCCCACTCAGCCCTCAGAAATGCCAGAGCCTCTGCGGGTAACTCTTACTGCCTGGCTCCTAGAGGCCTCCTGAACCCAGCCCACTCCCACAAAGCCCCCACCAACCGGCAGCTCAGACGGGAATGGAGGTGACTTTGCCCAGGGTCTGTTCTGTCAACACCCTGAGCCCAGTGTCTGTCCTGCTGCCAGGGCCCACAGTGAAGTATTCAGCAGGCTATGGCTGCTGCAGCTGTGTCCCCTGAGTTGCCACAGCCTGGTCACCAGACACCCAAGAATGGGAAGGACAGAACCAGGCCATGCATGAGCAGCCCTCCCAGCGCTTGGCTTCCCCTGCAACAGAGCTTCCCTGCGCCCCAGCAATGACAGGAAGGACTAGACTGAACGGCCACCAGGGGGCTCACCTGGCAGTGCCACCAGGGAGGCTGGGGAGAAGCTACGTGGCAGACACCCTCCTCCACTCGGCAGCATAGGCAGGACTGTCTTTCAGACCTAGGATCAGGTATCCCAACTGTGCAGATAAGGAAACTGAGGCTGATGGGAGTCTGTGGCTTTATTCAGAGTAAACCAAGATGGCACCGCCTACTTGCTATGCAGATTCTGTCCCCTGAGGATGCCACCTGTCTCCACATCCAGGGTCCTGAAAGGCCTGTGCCTGTCTCCCCCTCCAGGCCCCAAAAGACTCTGTGGCCACAGGCCGGGTCTTCATGGCCCTCTGCCACCCATCAACCTGGAGCCCAGGTGGCAACCGTGTCCTTGCAAGTCACAGATGGGTTTTATTTGACCACACGTTACATTTCATATTTTTAAATTAATTGTCAGCATAGAGCCCTGAGAAGGTTTCACGGAAGCTCCATTTGTTTTGTACAAGGCCTGTGTCCTGCGGAGGAGCAGCTGCCCCCTCGCATGGCTCTGCTCCCGTCTGGACCGCTCGCTCCTGCCTGGCACGGGCCTGGGGGATCCACAGGACACTTTCCATCTCCCTATTGCACAAGTCCTGTTTTTCTGAGAGAAGGAAAATTGTTCCCTTTGGCTCTTGCAAGGGGAAAACAAAAGATAAGCCAAGGGGACGCAGAGGCCCAAAGGGGAGGGAACAGATTTCCTGAAGAAAGGAAGGATGTTTCTCTGTGCTTGCAGGTGAGTGGCCTGAAAGCAGAAGTCCCCCGCCTTGTGGGGGGGCTGCCGACTGCAGGGTGTTTCCCAGGGTGGTTCCAGAGGTGTTCAGAGCCCAGATCCCTATCGGCATCTAATGCCACCACTGATCTGACTGAGAAGAGCACAGGGGGCAACTGCCTTTGCTCCCCCGGGGTGACCGCTGAGGAGAGCAGGTGTGGCTGGCGTGGAGATCACAGAGGAACTCTCCATGAGAGCAGAAGTGTCACCTAACAAGCTGGGCTCCGTGGCATTTGCTTGAACTCCCTGCTATTTAGAAGACTGAGGCAGGAGCATGGCTTGAGTCCAGGAGTTTGGAGCCAGGCTGGGAAGCTTAGGAAGACCCCGCCTCAGCAGAAAGAAGAGTAAGCTTACCCTATATTGCAAAAGCTCCATGTTAGGGCGAGGCTGGGACACAATTGGAGAGCTGTTGCCCCTGTCCAGACAGAGGCTCAGAAAGAGAAGAGGAGCCAAAGTTTTGCCCTGACTGAGCAGGTTTTTGACAGCAGAGTCCACAGTGACAAAGCTACTGAGGACGAGGGTGGGGGTCTGAGTCAGGGCCTGAAGAGAGCAAGGTCAAGGTGAGAGGCCCAGAGGGGCTGAGGCCTCAGGGTCCATGCTGTGCCTGAGACTAGACCGAGCCCGGGACCACGCCGCAGGACCAGGGAGAAGAGCGGGAGAGGAAGAGCGGGAGATCAGGAGCAAAAGAGGAGGGAGCCCCAGGGAGCAGAAGGGGCGCCCCTGGTGTCACAGAATAGTGCAGTTGCATAATGAGAACAATCCATTTGGGAAACTGATGCCACAGAGGAGGAAGGGGAGGGCGCACACAGGTGTGGTGTCCTCAGTTGGCAGGAGGGGAGAGGCTGGTGCCCCAAAGAAAAGATCATGTCCCTGGAGAGTTTGCCACAGAGCCGGGGTGGAGCCCAGGCACCAGGCTTTGCCAAGCAATGGCCTCGTGTGAGTCCCTGAGCCAGTGAGGCAGAAAGCCAGGTACACACAAACCTGGTCACCCTGTGGTCCCGGGCACCACGGGGTGGGCTGCTGCCATCACTGACCATGGTGTCCCTTCAGGTGTCTGCTGGGAACGTGCTGTATGAGCACGAGCTGTCCTCTGAGCCCTTCTGGGAAGCCCACGATGTCATAGAGCTCCTACTGTCCTCGCCTCCCGCCCCTGACATGGCCGCCACGCTGGCTGTGGTTGTGTCGTTCGAGGCTGCCTGTCCCCACCGCCCCAGCCGCCTCTGGAGAAACAAAGGTGAGCAGTGCAAGAAGCTGCAAGGTTGGAGGGGCACAGGGAAAGGCGCCCAGAGGAGGGAGACTGTCAGACTGGTGACTCCTGCCGGCTCCCTGGGAATCATGGGGAGCTGGGTTTAGAGATCAGGCCCGAGGGATGCTGAGCCACACCCTAAGTTCTTGACCCAGTAGGCGCCATGGCCTTGCCCTGGGGGCCCCCAGAGCTCACAGTTTTTTCCTCAGCAGCTGGACCTTCATAGTCTATGTCTCACCTCCAGGTCTGTGGGTCCCAGAGGGCCAGCGGGCCAAGATCACTGTGGCTGCCCTGGATGCCTCCAACCTTCTAGCCAGTGTCCCTGCAACCCAACGCCCTGAGCACGATGTGCTGTTCCAGGTGACCCAGTTCCCCACACGGGGCCAGCTGCTGCTCTCTGAGGAGCCCCTCCACGCAGGGAAGCCGTACTTCTTGCAGAGCCACCTGGCCTCAGGGCAGCTGGTGTATGCCCATGGTGGTGGGGGCACCCAGCAGGATGGCTTCCGCTTCCGTGCCCATCTCCAGGGGCCAGCAGGGGCCTTTGTGGTGGGCCCCCAAACCGTGGAGGCCTTCGCCATTACCGTGCGGGACGTGAACGAGCGCCCACCTCAGCCACAGGCTTCCGTGGCCCTCCGACTCACCCGGGGCTCCCGCGCCCCCATCTCCCGAGCCCAGCTAAGTGTGGTGGACCCAGACTCTGCCCCCAGGGAGATCCAGTATGAGGTACAGCGGGCTCCCCACAATGGCTTCCTGAGCCTGGCAGGGGGCAGCCCGGAGCCTGTGACCCAGTTCACACAGGCCGACGTGGATGCAGGGCGGCTGGCCTTTGTGGCCAATGGCAGCAGCGTGGCAGGCATCTTCCAGTTAAGCGTGTCTGATGGGGCCAGTCCGCCCTTGCCTGTGTCGCTGGCTGTGGACGTACTGCCATCTGCCATCGAGGTGCAAATGCAGGCCCCCCTAGAGGTGCCTCAGGCTTCAGGGCGCGCCTCACTGAGCCGGCAGCAGCTCTGGGTGGTCTCAGACCGGGAGGAACCGGACACAGTCTACCGCCTCACCCAAGGACCCCAGTACGGGCAGCTGCTGGTGGGCGGGCAGCCCGCCTTGGCCTTCAGCCAGCTGCAGGTGGACAGCGGGGAGGTGGTCTTCACTTTCACCAACCTCTCCTCCTCTCATGACCACTTCCAAGTCCTGGCACTGGCCAGAGGTGCCAACACATCTGCTACAGTGAACATCACTGTAAGAGCCCTGCTGCACATGGGGACAGGTGGCCCATGGCCCCAGAGCACCACCCTGCGCCTGGACTCCACTGTGCTGGATGCCAGTGAGCTGGCCAACCACACAGGCAGCGTGCCCCGCTTCCGGCTCCTGGCGGGACCCCGGCACGGTCGTGTGATACGTGTGCCCCGGGCTCGGACAGAGCACAGGAGCGACCAGCCCGTGGATCAGTTCACACAGCAGGACCTGGAGGCCGGAAGGCTGGGGCTGGAGGTGGGCAGGCCAGAGAGTGAAACCTCCGGGCCCACGGAGGACAGCCTCACTCTGGAGCTGTGGGCGCAGGGTGTCCCACCCGCTGTAGCCTCGCTGGACTTTGCCACTGAGCCTTATGACGCTGACCGGCCCTACAGTGTGGCACTGCTCAGTGTCCCTGAGGCTGCTCGGGCGGAAGCAGGGAAGCCAGAGAGCAGCACTACCACGAGGGAGCCAGGCCCAGCGGCATCCAGCCCAGTGCCCACTGTGGCCAGGGGTGGCTTCCTGGGTTTCCTGGAGGCCAACATGTTCAGCGTCATTGTCCCTGTGTGCCTGGTCCTGCTGCTCCTGGCGCTCATCCTGCCGCTGCTCTTCTACCTCCGCAAGCGAAACAAGACGGGCAAACACGACGTGCAGGTCTTGGCTGCCAAGCCCCGGAACGGCCTGGCTGGTGACACAGAGACCTTCCGCAAGGTGGAACCAGGCCAGGCCATCCCGCTCACGGCCGTGCCTGGCCAGGGATCCCCGCCAGGAGGCCAGCCGGACCCCGAGCTGCTGCAGTTCTGCCGGACACCCAACCCTGCCCTCAGGAACGGCCAGTACTGGGTGTGAGCCTGGTGGGTTGTGCTGGCTGGCAGCCCTGCTCCTGCGCCCTGGCGCTGCGTTTCCCCAGAGCGAGACCTGGAAAGCCAGGCGGTGGATGCCAGGAGCTGCCCCAGGATGCCAGATGGAAGGAGTTAAGAGCAGGGACTCTCCCCGCTCAGAACCTGGAGAACCTCGGGGCGAGATGAGAGGTGGCTGAGTCAGGCCCCTGTCCCAGAGCTGGTTTGACTTTCAAAGCCGGGGCGACCTCCGAGATGGGCCAGGACTCTAGTGGGTCCTGGGCCTGTGACCTTGGGTAAGTCATGCCTGACGCAGGCTGCCAGGAGGGAGAGGAGGAGAGGTCCCTGGAGAGGGGAGGGCCGGAGGGATGATGTGGGCTCTCCCACACAACCCCAGGGCTCTACCATTCTCCCTGCCAGGGCTGGGGGAGCCTCTTCTGCCTCTGGGATTGTAGGGAGATGGTGTTCGGGGAGCAGGGGCCAGGAGGGCGTCCCTCCTCTTCAGAAGGCATCCACCGATAGAATAATATATTGGGGCTGCAGGGTGGGTGGGTGCTCAGAAGTGGTTGTTTTCAGGGGATTGCAAGGGAGTTATTTAATATGGTGCTGGGCAGGGTCTCATGGCGCCCCCAGGGTTGGGATGCAAGGGAGTCTGGAGCCAGTCTGTGCCCAGGGCCTCTGTGATGGACCAAGGACTGAGCAAGCCCTGAGCCAACTGCCCTGGCATGTGAGGATCTTGGGCCGCGGCAGTGCCTGTGCACCCTGAGGACGGCACTCAGGGCCAGGCCCCTCAGAGCCTGGATAAACGGTGCTTGGATGACTTTGGACGCCTATTCACACTGTGTCTGACTCTGGTCCTGAGTGCTTGTGGCCTCATGCCCCCAGGGTGGGCACCTGGCCCAGCTGTGGGATGGGAGTGCAGGGAAGCCCAGTATATCCACCTGCAGGCCTGTCCAGGGATCCTCCATCCGACCTGTGGGTAGGTGGGTCGGTACTTGAGACAGGAGCCAAGCCCCTAACTGAGGTGGAGATGGAGTAAGTCCCTCCTCTACAAGAAAAGAAGAAAAATAAATGCTCCTAGCCCTGGGTTTTTCAGCCTGAGTTTCTTCACCCGCATCTCATGTGGTTGAATAAGCAAGGTGAGGGCAGTGGGGCTCTGGGGCAGGGATGTTGGTGCAGGGGGTAGATGGGGGGGGGGTGTTCTCTCCCAGCACTGAAAAAAGCAAAAAAGCAGAGGAAGCAAAAAGAACCCAGCTGGACAACCTGTCTTGTAGATGCAGAAATCTGGGGATGCAGGACAGTGGGGACAGGGTGACCTTTTCCTGCACCCAGTATCTGTCACGTCTGAACCAGGAGTGAGGGCCAGAGGCAGGGCTCCTGCTCCCACTGTCCTGCCCCTGAGCCACTCCCTGTGTGCCCACCACATCTCAGCGTCCAGCCTCTGGCTCTCCACTCCCAGGAGCTGGGGTGGGAAACCGGAACCAGGTATATCATGATGGAAAGGGGCCCAGAAGACCAGGAGGAGACAGAAACAGAGAGGGCCAGAGAATTGGCTATAGTCACACAGCTGAATAGACAGGACCCTAATCCCTGCGAAGCTCTTCTTGCCACCCCAAAAAACACTGCCTCCCAAGGAGGGTGGCCAGACACCCAGAGAACCCTTTGCACCCTGAGCCTGTCTTGCACCAGCCTAGTCTTGCTGGCACCCCAGGCTAGACAGACTCTACTGAGGATAACTCCACACCACAAGTCTTGCCTGTCCTCCCATGTGGGAACTCCGGGCTAAGTCCTCAGGGCCTTGATATCTGGGGCCAGGCTCCACCCAGACAGACCAGTTTCCCTGGAAGTGTAAGCCTAGCTGGGGGTGACAGGCCCGCCAGGCAGGATCTGGTCTGGCTCCAATTTCCTCAGAGGGCTGACGACACCCACTCTGTTCACAGTCAGCTGCCCTGCCCCCATGCAGCTGGCACAGGCTGACACAGCTCCACTCCTCCAGGCCTACACTGGACAGTGGGCTGGCACCCAGGGTTCATGCCAGCAGCCTCACCAGGGTCAGGGAGAAAATCTTCCTTGGCGTACAGGAGCTGGGAACCCAGCATAGCATGGGGCCTGGTTTAGGTAAAGTCTTTCCTATTCATCACATCCCCAAAACCTAAGGAGGCTGCTCTCTGCATGGTGAAATAACAGCACCTCTCTCCGGGAAGAAGCTGGAGATGGGACCCATGTCAGGTACACATGTTTAAGGAACTTCTAGGAGGGTCTTTGCTTCTGCTTCATATACACACACACACACTCCATGGTGTGTACTTGTCCACACAAGTGTGCAAGGGACAGTAGGTTCACACATAATATTCAAACCATGGCACAGGCCAGCACCACCCATGAGGTATGTTCACACACATGTGGGCGCCCAGCAATTTCAGCAGTTCATACTCCTTGCCTCTGCCCTCCCACAGAGCTATGGGGAGCAGGATGATTCCCTGCCTACTAGGAGACCCACACTGGCATTAGCAGAGCTGGAAAGTGAACCATAAGTACAAGGATTACTAGAGGGGCACAGATTCCTGAGTTCCTGGCATCGACTCATGTTTAATGTCTTAGCAACTCTCTTTGAGCCCATCTAGAACTTGACTCTAAATTGGGTTGCCATGGCAACTGTGGAGCCCACTGAACTGGAACACTCAGGGTCCAATAGGAATCTAAGAAGAGCTTCCCTCTCCTGACCTGTCCTGCCAATAGGAAATGCCAGGGCTGCCAGCATTTTCCACTCGTCCTAGAAGACTCTGAGTCCCTCAGACCTCAGACCTCCAGAATTCTCTGGTGGGGACTTCTGATCACACAAGAAGGAGCCCTGGCAAGAAAGGGAACTGGAAGGGAACCAGACCCACTGGATTCCTGTCACATCCTGCCAAGGTCTTCTCAGAGGAATGATACCCCTGTGTTGTTACCACTAAGATTACTCAGCATTGGCAGGGTATCTTATGCCAACCGCACTGTGAGAAATGCAGACAGGAGCTATCTAGCCCTTGCCAAAGAGTTCCAGACACTCCAAGGAGTCACTGCCAAGCCATGATGTGTGTCTTCACCCATCAGCATGAGCAAGGGAAAGCTGCCTCTGCTTCCTTCTGTCCTTAGAAAGGGTGGGTGGCCATACAGCAGCTGGACCTGGGCATGTTTCTTTACTGCATGGTTATGTTGTATCCTTGGTGTAAGGAATTACAGTATTTAATTGATGGCTGCTGTTCTCATAAAGGGCGTAACTGCCTGTGGCCACCAGGATAATTAGTAGGTTGTACTGTTTTCTTTCATATTTCAGATGCCACGAGGGCCCTACAGAGACAGGAGGAACCCCTGGTTAATCTCCCCAGTAGCCAAGAAAGGACTTTCCTATTCAAAAAGAGGAACACCCCTTGCCCCTCAACCTGAAAACTACTTGCTCTGTTACCCCAGACCCCAAGCTAAGCCTAAGGTTCCATCCTGACCATTTCTGGGTGCTGAAAGTTCAGATGAGGTGGCTGTCTAAATGTTTAAGCCTCAAAGTGAGGACTAGGGCCTGCAGCACCAGCATTGCTCAGGAATGAACGATTGGGCTGAGATGTGGTTCCATGGGTGACTGAGCGCCTCCCTGGCATGCACAAGGCCCTGGCTTCCATCTTAGCACCATCAGAAAAAAAAAAAAAAAGAAGACTGGAGCTCTGCCCCATATGCCAAGGCAGACTGCATTTAGCTAGAATCCCAGGGTGTTAGAAAACACACTGTATAGCAGTCTCAGGTGCACCAACTGAAACCCCTTGACCTCAAAGACCGGGAACCAAGCTCACACAGCAAGTTAGTGGCTGAGCTGGATAGACTCAGACCTCATGACTCTGCCTTACGGTTCTGTCTTCCAAATTGTGTCCTCACACAAATATATCCTACTCTGTGCCCAGCCAGTGTCAGCCAGCTAGGTTGGGCCTTGGTGGGAGGAGCCAACAGATTGTCTACACAGCTGGTGGGGATAGCCACACAAGGTCAGGCAAGGCAGGACTCAGGCCTGCAGAGGGCCGAGCTGAGCTGGGCCGTGCCTGGCTGACTGAGTCATCAGGCCCTGGGGGTGTGGTGATGACATCAGTGGTGAGGCTTGCGTTCGGCCACCAGTTTGGGTGCAACACACACGTGCACACCCACACATGCCCACGGGGCCACCGCATGCAGACTCTCACTGACACGGAGCAGGCATGTACAAACCTGTCCCCCTGGTCGCAGATGGCCACAATCACTTTTGCTGAGCCTGTGCGGGATGTGACACCAGCTCCCCTGAGGCAGCATCCCCTGGGGGAGCCAGACGGGAAAGAGATACAGTTAAATAATAACCTTTGCACGAAAAGATCTGCAGATTATGGGATGTGTGGAGTTCTCTGGAAGGCGAGGCACAGAGGAGGATTCAAACAGTGGCAAAAGCACACTTGTGATCCCAGTGATCTAGGAGGCTGAGGCAGGAAGTTGGCCCAGGCTGGCCAACTTGGTGATTTAGTGAGACCCTGTCTCAAAAAGTTACAAATAAAAAGGTCTGGAGATATAGCTCAATATAAAGAGCCCAAGATTATAGTCTTGCAAGTTAATTAATTGATTGATTAAAATACCAGTAATGGACACTGTTGAGAGGGATGGGCACATGGGAATCAACTGTATGAGTTTCTGATTTTGCACGTCTGAAGTTTTCCATAACTGAAATACACACATGTATATAATTGGCAGTTGGTATTTAGTAAAGTAAAGGAGGAAGTGTAAAAGGACAGAGAGGCCAAGAGGGCTCTTTAGATGAGATAGTCAGGAAAGGCTTCTCGAAGGAGGTGACATTGAATCACAGAGACTTGTGGATTTACTGGGGTCCAAACTGCACAGTACTTGACTGGCTTGACCTTCCAGACTGGGCACAGCAAATGAAAAGGGTTGAGGTGCTAGAGGGCCCAGAAGAGAGGACAGACAGCAAGAGATGGGGGAATCCTGGGTCCGAGGAGCAAACAGAACAGCTGGGATCAGAGAGGAGTGTGCAGGCAGAGGGAGGAGCCTGGAATTCACCCTGTGGGGGAGACAGGTTGATTAGCGCATGAGTGTGGGTCACTCTGGCTCCCATTGGCCACGCAGAGACCCCATCACTGTCACCCCACCTCTGCCTGCCCCACTGGAGCCCAGACCCTCCTTACCTTCACCTCAGCTTATCCCTGCTCCTGTACTGCCCCATGTTGGCTGGGAAAAAGGAGGCTCCTAGCAATGATTAGCGACCAGCGTGCTCCCCTGCCCTCAGCCATGGCCCAGCCTTCCTGCCCACACCGAGGCCCACAGCAGGTCTCCCTCCCACACTGAGGCCGGGCAGGAAATCGTTGCTCCAGGAATATTTACTCAGTGCTCTCTGTGGGCCACACCCTCAGTCTTGCCATCTGCTGACATGTAGACACTAGGAATGCAGTCCTGCAAATTAATTAACCTCCCCCCAGTATGTGCCGCCTATTTCCCACCTCCCCCGTGGACGGAGGCCCGGGTTGGCCCATCCGAGCAGCCCCTGAAAGGCAGCCAGAAGCACAGACAGGGCTCAGCTGAGGCAGGCAGACTTCAGCCCGGGCCTGCACAGCTACCCAAGCTCCTGCAAGTGACTCAGAGCCCTGGGCCACTGTCTTCAGGGAATGCTGGCACAGGGGCTCTAACTCCCAGACTGCCAAGGGCAACGACAGAGCTCACAGTGGGCACAGAGCCCCAGGCTGGCACTGAAGAAGACTGAAAACCACCTGCTGCTGGCTGGCACACGTGGCTTTGAAGACACAGCACACCAGGGATATGATAGTTCACGGTGAACGCAAGGCCCTGCATCATCATGACAACCATCGCTGGAGAGTTGGGGTGCAGACTGAGCACTGGCCTGGCCAAGGCCACCCAACTGCACCCCTGAAGAGCTTGTGGCACATCTACAGCATGCTGCCTGTGCACTGGAGTGTGTATGGTGGGATTGGCCCTGTGCCACCCTCCTGCCTGGATCTACAAATGCCATGAGACAAGAGGCTCCCAGGGAGACCTCTCCCATGGGGATAGTAGTGTGACAACTCAGGGAGGGCCTAAGGTCTGGGGGCAGTGAGGACTTCTCTCCCTTTGCCAGTGGCCACCTTGGTCTCCATGGCTTGTGCAGTCCATCATCCTGCCTGTGAAGTGGGGTGCCAGGATCTGGGGTCCTGCTTCTCTACTATCTCTGCCAGAGGCTGGCATCCCGGCCACCTCTTGCAGAGGCCCAGCTGTGCAGCATGGCCCACTGACGTGTTCCCTCTGGAACCCTCCCTGTAGCCTGGAACTCTGTGCTAAAAATGGGAAACGGAAGCTCGGTGCAGTTAACAGCGAGACAGCGAGAGCTCACGGCGTGGGATTTTGTGCTTGGCTCTGACACCCTGCTGTCCTCTTAACATGAAGGAAGAGGGGCCAAGGGGACAGTCAGGCTATGGGGTCTCATATGCCCACCCAGAGCAGTGCCCACACCAGCAAGGGGCTTTGGCCAGCCAGAAAAAGGCTCCAGGAACTTGAGCTCCCCAGCCAGCTTCTGACACCTGCTCCACACATTTGACCCTTAGCACAGGCGGCCTCAGGCCTGGGGACCATCTCACCCCCACTTCTGCTGCTCTAGCACCTCCCTTGCTGGGACCCAGCTCCTGGTCTACATAATTGATGCCAATAATCTTTTGTACACAGGGTGGCTAAGAAATAAGAGGCACCCTGTGTCCACCATAGACCATACTGGGAGAGGGGAGAAGCCCCAAAGAGGCTGGAAGACCTGGGCACTGGACTTCTGCCCCTTTCTAGGTAGACCTCGAAGAAGCAGCTAGGTCCCTGTGACTCAGGCTGCACAGGGCACCTCCCTACATGTGGCTGGGAGGTAGGAGCTATGGAACGAGGACCACAAGCCACAGGGGGCAGAGGCCACGAGAGGGAACCTTTTCAGCCCTTGGTGTGGGGGCCACAGTGAAGCCCTGCACACCAAGGTGCAGAGAAAGCTGAACCTTTCTCTCAAGACCCCAGGATGGCCAGCGCCAGGAACCGCTCTGCAGGAACCAACCTAGACCAATGTGTGCAGCCCAGGGCAAGGGCTGGAGAGCAGAACACCCAAAGAAAAGGGAAAAGAAGAGAGAAAAAGACAAAAGAAAAGGCAGGTGTGGTGGCACACACCTGGAATCCTAGCACTCAGGAGGCTAACAGGAGGATCACTGCAAGTTCAAGGCCAGCTGGAGCTATGTAGTGAGACACTTGCAAAAAACCAAAACAGAAACAAAAGCAAGCTAGGCACGGATCTTGGGGGAGGAATGTTTTGCCCCGAGTTTGACCCCCAGCACTGAAAAACAAAAAGGCAAGACCAAAAATAATACATTTTAATTCAATATTTATGTGACAAGATTTTTCAAGTAGTAAACCAAACTCTTTAATGTAGTGTACAGTGACAGGTGAGTATATGGGCTTCAGCGTGTAAACCTCTGCAGTGTGATGATGGCACACACCTGTAAACCCAACACTCGAGAGGCTGGGGCAAGAAGGTGGGGAGTTCGGGGCCAGTCTGGGCTACACAGTGAGTTCAAGGCTGGTCTGGGCTACTTAGTGTCTTGAATCAATGAACAAAAGAGCTAGAGTTCTGCCTAAGGTTTGCAAATGTGCTACCCTCCAAATTCATATGGAAGTCTGAAGGCAGGGCTCCCAAATCATTACCAATGACTTTTCTACAATGTGGGTGAACGAACAGAAGCCTAGGGAGGCCTGGGAAAATGAAGTTAGAATCCTCACACATGCTGTTTTGTAACTGAGCTGGACTTGCCATGGACATCACAAGCTGAACTGCCTTCTGATTTCATCCCTGGGGGCTGTCAGGACTTGCCCCTTCCCGGGCACTTCCACTCCCCTCACCTTTCAGCAGCTGGCTCACCAGCCTACCATTCTCTCCCCTCTGCGCCACAGATCTGCCACTCCCTCTTCCCTTGGACCTAAGCAACTTCATCAGTTCAAACTTTAGAAAGAAGCCAGAGAACTGGGTTCCAGCCCAGCCCTGCCCAGCAGCCTTGCTGTGGGATCCTAGGCCAGTCCCATCCTCCTTGCCCAAGCCTCAGTCGTTTTGTCTGTGAAATGGAAATGAGATGTCATCCAGGTTGGCATGCAAACCAAGGAAGCCACAGCTGTGAGAGGAACTGCTTTTTAAATAGATTGGACAGTGCTGGCATTTGCTAGTCATACCAAACTGAAAGAAAAAGGGTTGTGTTGACTGCAGGGGGCTGGGTTTCCCAGTCACCCTTTCAGAGCTCCAAGCTCTACTGGAGGAAGTGAATTTCCATTTGTCCTCTTGGTCTCCCTGCCAGCCCCCAGTCTCCTGATGGGCAACAAGTGCGGGGGTCCCCTGGCAGGGAGCAGATTGAGATGGGTGGGGGTGTGCAGCCTTAGCTCCTGGAGGCCTGACTCAGCAAGCGGGCAGGCAGACGGGAGGGCCTGGTCCTCACATGCTTGGGAGGACACCACATAGGAATGTCCCTCCCGCCCAGTCTAGGCCCGCCCACCATGTCCTGTTCCCGCCCTGCAGAGACAGCGCAGCTCAACTGGGTCTGGAGAGATAGCTAAGCTTGGACTCTGTGCGGTGGATACAGCCAGGGGCCTCCCAGCAGCCTGGCCCTAAGGATGGGCCCAGGGCAGGCAGGGCTGGAAAGAACCCACCTGGAGCTGGCCCTGGCCCTGGAGTGTCCCCCACCTGCTAAGAGAGGTGGTGGCACCACAATCATTAGGCCTCAGAGGGTGACTGTGCAGTGAGGACCTGGGCTTGGTGCGCTCTGTTCACCTGAGAGCACACCAGGCCTCTCAGGGTGTGTGGCCCAGGGCTGTTGTGGCTTCCCGCTGGAGGGTGCTTGTCCCCTCATCTCTGGTGAGCTGGAGTAGGGGCCTGGGAGGTGGCATGGGTATAGCCCAGGATAGCCACGCTTGTGTGACACCTGCACCGTGGGCCTACCTGGCTTGGTGTATAGCTGAATGTGACACTGAGCAAGGCTGTGGCAGTGTGCATGGCAGAGTGGCTGGGCCAGATATTGACAGTGGCACATACTGGCTGTGGCTATGCCTATGTGGCAGTGTGGCTAGGTGTGACTTGTATGTGTCTGTGTGTTGTGGTCAGCTGCGACCACTGTGCAAGCAGCAGGACTGTGTGTGTTGTGGCCTTGAACTATGTCTCTGTGTGGATGTGTGGGTGACCACATGGCTCTGTTGCAATGCTGCCAGGACCATCAGAGTCCTGGCTCCACTCCAGGTGGTGCCACTGTGACACAAGGATCTCAGCTCTCCTGTGTCTGAGGTAAAGGGACACAGAATCTGAGATCTATTTCATCCTCACCCTACACGAGGCCACAGAGCGAACTCTATTTCCTTGGCCAGCCAGGATTGGGGACCGGGAACCTTCATCCCCAGTGAGATCCTAAGTGACCACCAAGGACAGAAAAAGCGTTCCATTCCACTGGGAACAAAGTGAGGAAGGAAACTGCAGGCAGCTAAACCCTCCTCAGCCTGGAACAAGGCTGTGGCATGTGACAAGGGCCACCGTGTCCCTTTCTCCACTACTGGTCCTCAGTCTCCTGCTGAGAGGGGCTCTGACCACCCCAGAACCCTAGTTACTCCAACATCCCAACCCACTCAGACAGAAAGAGAAGAGTCATGATGCCCTACTTCTTACACCATCCAGGGACCTCAGGCTGCCTGACCCATCCCAAGACTCCACTTCCTATTTCTTCTCCAAGGTCCAAACCTTTCCCAAACACTGACCTTGAGGACAACAGGCACAGGATGTGGCCTCTCTCGGTGAAAGGACATGAGAGGGTGACAGCTCCCTAGGGCAGTGACATTAACAGAGGGCCTACCAGTTTGCCTCAGAAAGGAGACCCTGTCCCTGCCACACTCAAGTGCCCCCTGCAGATGCCACAGGGACTGGACAGCTGAATGTAGTTAGGGTGGAAGTTAACTCCTCAAATGGGCCAAAAATAAAGGAAGAAGGGCAGGGAGGGGAAAATTCCTCAAAAAGTCCCTAATCTGACCTAATGTTGACCAAGGGCCAGGGGACCCATTCCAGAAGTTCCTGTGAGGACAGTCTGCCCTGAACAGCAAGGCCTATGCCCATCTCTTGCTACTCAGTCCTGGCCTGCCAAAGCCTGCCTGGCAGCTCTGATGCTGAAAGGCGCCCAGCCCATCTCCGACCCCATGGCCACTGGAAGATGACTGTGTCTACACTGTTATCTCTCCAGTGGTGAAAGCACAACTCCTAGACACTTGAGCCATACACCCCCAAGGGCCTGGCCTCGGGGACTCTTCAGTTTCCAGCATGGAGCCACCACAGAGCAAGAAGGATAGGGGAGGGGCATGGTTTCCAGACATCCCCAATCCTCCCTGGACTGGGGCTTTCCAAGGACGATGCCTGGATGTGGCTCCAGGAGCATAGCAAGCACTCAGGAGGGTTCCGGGCATAGCTCCCATATGTCCTTCCCATAACGCTCAGGGGCACTGGGAGCAGAACAGCGAACCCTGCACAGACCGAACCCATCTTACAGCCAATCACAGCGAGGTCTGACCAGCTGTACAGACCAGCCAGGGTCTGGGCCACCTCTAGCTCCTTCCACTAGCTCCAGTCCCCTGCTTTTTGAGAATCTGTGGTCACAACATGACCATCAAATGTTGTCTAGTGGCTCCCAGGGGCAATTCAGAGTCACCCTCAATCCTCTCAGGATCCACACAGAAGGAGTTGTGCTCTTATCATCTTAATAGTAGAAGGTTTACGGTGCAAAAAGAAAAAAAAATGAGGCAGCAGCAGCTAGGAGCAAACCAAGACTTCCTGGGGGGCAGAGGTGACAAGGTCACTGTCCCCCCAGCTGCCGCTGGGCCATGCCCTGGCATGGGGGAGGCGGTGAATGTAAACGTAAGCTGGAAACAGCAGAAGTGACCAGGAACTGGAATCCCTGGCTCTCCCCTGGGTTCCCACAGTGTGACAGGAAGGATTCCGGAAGACAACACCTCCGCAGCCAAGGGTCCTGGGAGCTGGCGTCTGGGCTGGTTTGGAGCAAGGCAGTTACTGCTGGTGAAGTCAAATATCCCATAACTTGAGGGTTTCCCCTCCAGGAAAGCACCACCAGGCCTATGGTATGTGGCCTGTCCTGCACCCAAAACTCAGGAAGAAGGATGGTGACTGCCCTCCAAGCAAGAGAATATGGGAGTAGAGAGGAGGGGAAACAGAGGCCTGCAGAAAGGAATTGGCCTGCAGCTCCTCCTGCAAGGGACAGAGTGGGGCAGGGCAAGCCAGGATGGGGAGCAAGGACCATTCCTTCCCTCTGCCACCAGGCCAGAGTCCCCACAGAGAGGATACCACACATTCTTGAGCAAGGCAAGGGACAGAAGACCCTATATGAATCTTCTTCCTGAAAGTCCTTCTTCCCACATGCTGTCTGGCAGGTCCTTGTCCCTTGTCTCATCAAGACGTCCTGCTGGAATGTTGCCTACTCTGCCCGGCAGGATGCTGGGCCCCACCTGGGAGCTTCTAGAAACCCCTTACTCTGCCACGTATCACACTGTATTACTCTGCCTGATTTTGAGTCTAACCCCTGCCTTGGACAGGGGCTCCCCTGGGACAGACACCAGCCTGGGTTCCCAGCAACTGGCCCAGGACCATAGTGACACTGAGTGAACAGGGTTGTGGAGGGTGGCCTGGCCCTGCTCTGCTCTGTTTCTGAAGCAGGTTAGCAGGGACGCCTCTGAAGCCCCTTTTCGCACCCACTTTGCCCACCCAAGCTCTGGCCCTGCAGTGACCAGGCCTTGGCAGGGGCCGCAGAATCAGAGATGGTCGTACATCCGCAGGGCCTTCTCCAGCTGCTGGGCCACGCGCTGGTAGAAGAGGATCTGCTGGCGCAGGTAGCTCTGCATCATGTGCTGGAAGTCAAGCTCACGGCGCTGGTGGAAATGGCTCATCTCGGCCTGTAGGGCAAAGCCCACCACGCGGCAGCGTCTGCGGATGCCGTCCGCCTCGTCCTGTACCATCCGGCCCTCATCGCTCATGCGCTGGCTCTCCTTCACCTTGGCGAAGGCACCTGATGGACAAGGACAGGCAGGTGAGGGTCGTCCTACCCCACCCCTGTACCACCCTAAGGGCCAATGACAAAGGTGCACTGGAGCCGCCAGCCCTCTCCTGGACTCAGACCCGCTGGGCCTGCTGGCTGTGTCCACAAGGGCATCGTCTACTGCTGCAGCCTCCGCATCATCCTCCCTCCACACTCAGGCACCTCTGGCAGCCTGTACCGAGCAGATTAAGCCTTGTTAGATGTGGCTACTCCAGGCCTGAGCTGTTCCCAAAACCCCAGTGCAGGTCTCGCCCTTGTACTCCACCCCGTAATGGCACCCTGACCTCACTTCCTCCAGGAATCCTTCCCAGTTTCCCATAACCCCAGAGGCTCCTGGGACCTCAGGCATCTCCAGGTTCCCTATCAACCCATGCCTTCTCTGCCCATCTGCCCTGCTTGTGCTGAGAGCTTCCTGCATTCCTATCCTGTCCTCCTGGAGAGAGGCCTGATCCACAACAGATCCTGTGGGTGACTGCCCATCTCTGGGCTGCTGTGATTGTGCCCCACCATCTCCCTAGTCTGTCCCATCCCCCAAGCTAGGCACTCTCATGCCTCCCATCACCTGGAGGCCAATACCCATAACTAGCCCCCTGGCCCACTCCGACCCCACAATCATCAAACCCTCCCTCCCAGCTCTTTCCTGCCTCCAGACCTCTGACCGCTGGATGCCCATTCATAATTCAAGGCCCAGATCAGGTGCCGCTTCCATACTAGAGCCTTCCTGGTCCCTCTGGGGAAATGCCACCTGGTCTCATCTGTCTCCTGGTCCCCACCGACTGTCTTTCAGCTGATTCTACAGCAGCACCTGGTATGCCTCCCACACCCAGCAGCCCCAGGAGACCACAGGAAGCTGCTGTCATACTCAGGTGACAGGTGGCCATGAGTGGGGGATCCACCCGGGTAGGGAACCCAACTCACAAGAATATGAATGGGTAACGAGCCACTGTTGAATGGATTAAACTCTGAATGAGAAAACACTTGACTGATTAGCCTTTAAGCTAGCAAGAAGAGCAGGCGGATGCCTGTGCCTGGCCCTCACTTTTTTTTTTTTTTTTTTTTGCTTTTGAGACAGGGTCTCACTTTGTAGTTCAGGCTGGCCCTGAGCTCACTATGGTGCCCAGGCAAGCCGCCGCGAACTCAGCAATCCTCCTGTCTCTGCCTCCTGAGTGCTGGGATCACAGGTGTGAGCCACCATGCCCGGCACTGTGGTATGCGGTGTTGATTGTTGGTGGGCGGGTCTCCACGCCCAGCATTATATGTGGTTACCGGGGATCGAACTCAGGACTTTGTGCTTGCAAGGTAGGCGCCAGAACCACTGAGCTAAACCTCCGGCCCGTGGCCCTCACTTTTGAGGAACAAGAAGGCATCGGCTATGCAAAGATGACTGAGGACGTGGGCAGGGGCGTGGAAGGCATTGTCTCCCTGAGCTCTCGAGTACAACCCACGGAAGTCGAGCTCATGGCGCTGGTGGAAATGGCTCATCTCGGCCTACAAGGCAAAGCCCGCCATGCGGCAGCATCCGCGGAGGCCATCCCTTGCTTTGCGACTTGGGGCCCTCAGGACGCCATTCTCTTTACTTTCACTCACGTTGTCAGATGCATCCAAAATGCATTTAGTGAGCACTTACATCATGCCAGGCAATGGCTCTCCATCCACACTGGCTGTAACAGGATGACTTTAGGAGGGCAGCACCTGTCTGTTGGCAACCACATGGCTACGGGCTCACCAGTCTGGAGTCTCAACAGCACACTGAGATGTGCAGGTCTTAGCTCCTGGCCCCAGCAGTCCTCCAATCACCCTCTTGGAGCACCCTACTCCTGCTCCCACTGACAGCCTGGCCCTGGCATTATCTGGAGGCCCAGGCTGGGTGCAGTAAGAGAATTCAATGCTGGAGACACCCCAGGGCATGGCCCCTCCCCCAACTAAAAGGGGAAATTGAGGTCTTGAGGGACAGAGACTTGCCTCTGGCTTCTATTCTCCTTCTTGTGCCCTGAGTTGGTGATGCCTCGCCCTCTGCCAACAGTCTTCTGTGGGAGCCCAGCATGGACGCAGGGATTCAAAAAGGTCTCAGGGCATAGGAGGTGCCATAAGAAGAAAGTACGGGAGCCAGGCATGATAGGGCACACCTGCAATGCCACCACACTGGGAGGCTGAGGGAGGCAGGAGGATCACAAGTTCAGGTCCAACCCAGGTAATTTAGCAAGATCTTAAAAATTAAAAATTTAAAGGGATAGGAATGTAGCTCAGTGCAAAGGCCATGGGTTTAACCAGTACCACAAGAAAAGGCAAGAAAAAGGAGACACAGAGGG
>PVIC010002552.1:64387-76536 GCA_004025085.1 Thryonomys swinderianus
AAAAAAAAAAAAAAAAAAAAAAAAGGGAGACACAGAGGGCCTGGATTGCACCTGCCTGCGCCAAGCTGGGTACAGGGAGGGTGGGTCCATACTCAAAAGAGTTTTTCCTGCCCATGGCCTTGGAGGAAGGAAAAGCTTTTGTTGATGAGCTGACAATGGCTCGAAGAGTAAAAAGGAACCTACTGTACACTAGCTGGGTACTCACACCAGCAAGTGCCAGGGCTGGGGGTAAAGGTTGCAGGGGTGGGGAACAGGCAGAGGCCCCACCCCACCGTCACTTCCCCACCCTGTGACTCAGTTCTGGGGCCAAGACCAGCTGAAGCCAACGTTTCCCATCCAGCAGGGCAAGCTGGAGGCCGGGCAGCAGCTCAACATCCCTCCTGTATTATATGGAAGTCACTGAGAGTCCCGGGGTTGCTGCCTGGCTGGCAGCCAGAGCCCCTGATGCCCAACATGTCCTCAAACTCCAGCCTCAAACTGTCCCTTTCTGTCCCCTGAAGGCAGTTACCACCCACCCCAGGTTGGGGGCAGGTGGGCTGAGCCCTGGTCCCTACTGTGCCCCTGCAGCCACCCCTGCTCCTCTTGGACTGCTGTTCTCACAGTGACATGCGACAGATTGTCCTGCATATGATGCTCCTGACACCGCTTACAGCATACAGAGCTGTTTCCCACTTCTGTGACAGTGCCTGCCTCGGGTATCTGCGTAATGACCTGCCAGGGACTAAGAGCTCAGGATGCCTCAGAGGAGAGCAGAGGAAGGGTTAGATGATGGTCGGAACCTGTCTGTCCCTAGGAAGACCTTGCTCTGCAAGGCACTTCCCTTGCCCAAGCTGCCAGCTCTGAAGGCTGTGGTCCCGCGTCCCAGATGCCAACCAGCCCAGAGCTGGAGTACCAGCCAAGCCTCCTTATGGCCTCCTTCCCAGCTGGCACATTCACCCCAGCTCAAGGAGCACTCCCCATCTTCCTGGCACATCAGACAAAGGCCACATGTACTGGGCTCCATGTGCTCTGCTTCTGTAAACACCCCAGTGCACCTCATCTGTGAAACTGGGGGACCTTGCTGGCTCTCAGGAGGTGTTAGGAGGTCCCTGCTCACCCCAAGCAGTCACCTTCTCTTTGATGTTCCAGGATAACCATTTCCAGGGCCCTCTTCATTCCCAAACTGTCCCAGTTTGGATGTTTTTCTTTGTTTTGTATTGTTTTGTTTTGTTTTGAGACAGGGTCTTGCATTGTAATTCAGGCTGGCCCTGACCTCACCATGTAGCCTCGAACTCAATCCTCCTGCCTCTGCTTCCCGAGTCCTGGGATTACAGGCATGAGCCACTGTGCCAGCTGGATGTTTTTGTTTTGAAAAAAGGCCTTACTAGGTAGTACAGGCTCACCTCCAGCTTGGGGTGATCATCCTGCCTCAGCCTTCCTAGTGCCGGGATTCAAGCCATGCACCACCATGCCTTGCTCTTGGATGTTAATTATATGAATGCTGTTCTTTTGGGAGACCCCTGGCCTGGGTTCTAGACAGGCACAGACCCAACATCTCCATCCATGGGGTCAGTGTGGGATGCTGTCTGGCTCTCAGGCCCTCAAAGCCTGCTCTGAGGCCTTCTCCCTCACTCACCCTGGGCCCCTGGCCAGATACCGGCACCCAAAGCTAACCCAAAGGAGCCTGGGTGCAGGGGCTCCATGTGGAAGTGTACAGCCCAGACTCTACCTCAGGCTGCATGGCCTTCCTCAGCTCTGTCTCTCTGCCTTATGGCTTTGATGTGAGCCCAGAGAACTGGGTGTCCTGGGCTTGGGTCACCCTGCTGCTCGTTCTGCCCCAGCTCTGGTCCCGCTGCCCCATGCTGGCAGCTGTTTCATCATCAGGCCCAGCCTCCCACTGCCCACAGAGAAACACCACAGAAGAGCTGGTCAAACCAGCTTTCCCAGGCCTGGTGCAGGTGAGGCCTACTTCCGCCCAGGAAGGCACCAGCCCCACAGGACCCAGTGCAGTTCCAAGGCACCAACCCTTCAGCTGCTGGGTCACCAGGGTCCCCGCCCACTTCTCTCCAATGCCTGAGAGCTCCTTCTCTTACTTTTAAATAGGAAACTGAGGAGGGGGCAGGGGAGCCACTTCCCGGGGCACAGGTGAACTGTGGATGAACCCGACTAGAACTTAGGTCTTGTGTCTCTTAGAGATGAAAGGGGATGTGGAGGAGGAAGAGAGGTGAGGGGAGAAGTTTTTGACGGTCACTCTGCTGGTGAGGAGAGTCACTAGCTTCTCCAGATTCCACTGGCACCCAGGCGTGAGAAGAGGCTGCCTTCCCGGCTCAGTAGAAGCCTTGCCCCACCCAGAGTCGAGCTCCCACCAGCCAGGGCTGACCTCAGGGCTCAGGGTCCAGCCCCATTCTTCCTGAGTTACCAGCAGCCCCAGGGAGGACCACACCTTGCTTGACATCTGCCCCGCTACCGTCCCCAGAACTCTACCACCTATGGGGTCAGCCAAAGGCAAGAAGAGAAGCCAGACTTGGGAAGGGGGACTGGCTGGGCCATATAAGCAGTGCCCTGGACCTCCGGTTCTGCTCCCCTGGCCCCGTGCCCCCCTGTGACCTGGCTGAGTCACTTCCCTGGTAGCTCCCGTGCAACCCAGCAGTAACAGGCAGGGACCCATCCTGTCCCTCCCCCACAGACAGGGCCCTGGGAACCAAAAATATGGCTGGCTCTGGAAGGGGTCCAAGGTAGATGTGTCCTCTGGGAGGTGGCAGCAGGAAGGGACAGTCCCAGCTGGGCCACAGCTCCCTGTGCAACCTCCTTGCAGCTCCGTCATCTGCAAAATGAGGACAGGGATCCTCCCACACAGATAGGAGCTCAGGGGTGAGACGGAGGATGAGTGGGAAGACAGGCTGCGCACTATGCTCCTGTTATCTGGGCCTGGGGCTGGTCATCTGTGTTCCCAGGACCCAGCCCAATACCATGCGTGATGGTGTAAGCAAGACAGTACAGAAAATGACAACGTGGCCACATGGAGCTCCATGAAGACAGAGCTGCCAGAGTGCACCAAGTTTGAGACAGACCTGGTGAGCTGCCCCCTCCAGAGGCCACCCCCAGCCCGAGGTCTAGCAGGGAATCCCCTGGCTGCCCGGGACCTACCTTTCTGCAGGTGGATGATGTCGGGGAAGTTGGAGAGCAGACCCTGGTAGAGTGACAGTGTGTCGAGCATGTGGAAGAGGTCATTCTTGGGCTGTTCCGCGAACATCTCACCCACCGTCTCGTAGGTCCGGCCCGTGTGTGAGATGGCGCTGTTGAGGGCCTCAGAGCTGAAAGGGGGATCCATTTGGAAGGCCTGGCTGATGGCCTGGAAGGCGCTGCCCAGCTTCTGGAAGTCCTTGCGGAAGCCGCCAGCATGCTTGCGCACGAGCTCTGACGCTACGGTGCTGAGCTGCAAGACGCTGTCATCCATCTTCTTGCTGAAGGCCTTGAAGGTGTCCACCCGGTCCTCCACATCCTGCAGGTCCTGGTGCTCCGTGGGGATCTGTAAGGTGAGCAGGAAGCTGGCACCCACCATCTCATCCTTCTCCGCACGGCGCTTACCCATCTTCCACTGCTTGTCATCCAGGCAGCTGAGGAAATGCTGGAAGCCCTCGTACTGGGAGAGCACGGGGTGGCTGGTCATGTGGTCCATCCAGAGGATGAGTCGCCGCTTGCGTTTCTCAATGAAGTCCTCCTCAAAGCGGCCAGTTGCCTGCTTCTCAGGCAGGTGAGGGACCGAGATGACCGTAAACTTGTGCAGCAGGCGGTTGTACAGCCAGTCAAAGTGTTTGTAACGCCGGTAGACAGGTGAGCCTGAGTGGGTGGGAGTGAGTTTATAGGAGATGTAGCTCTTGATGCCTTTGAACTTGGTCTGTTTGGTGGGGTCCTCCACAGAACAGGCGAACGGGTGGGGGTGGGGTTTCCACTGGGGGCCACGGGGCCCCATTTCGATGGAGTAAGTCTCGGCAATCTTGGCCATCATAGGCACGTCTCCAAGGATGAAGGCCTCCACACCGGAGCGCACGAAGCAGGAGAACCGGTTGAGGTTGCGCCCCACCATGCTGCCCCGCTTGGCAGATGCCAGGCTGTCTTGCCGCTCCAGAGGTGGCTTGGGTCGGAAAGCCACATGCTGGCTGGGGTAGGCACCAGGGTAGGAAAGGTGGAGCGGGGGATGTCCATTGGTACCCAGCCCAGCACCCCGCGGCTCCTCCACCACTGTACACCCATCATCCCAGTCATCCCAATCGTCGTCATCATCGTCCTCGAAGCTGCCAGGGTTTGAGAAGAAGCCACTGCCCCCACCACTCCTGGCTGGGCTAGAGCTGTCATAAGCACTCACTTGGGTGCCCAATGAGCCTGCATGGCTGCTGGGGTAGTGGGCATGGTTGGCACTGACGCCAGGACGGATGATCTCCACATAGGAGGCAGGGAAGAGCCCCATTTCCCCCCTGCTGTTCTGTCCCTGAAGCCAGCCATCCAGCGAGGTCTCACTGAAGACTACCAACTCCTCGTCCTGCCGGATGCTGATTTCTCCCTCCGTCTCACTATGAAAGTCATAAAGGGCTCGGCCTTTCAGTGCCATAGCAGCGCCCCTGGTAGCTACAGATGGGAAGGAGAGGGTTGTATCCTAGACCAGGGCAGCCAAAATGCACTGGCAGCTCGATGGCTGCCTGGCACACAGTGCCTTCTCAGTGGCCCCTGAGGCAGGGTCTCAGCATCCACAGACTGTCCAGCCTCCCTTTCTTCAGATCAGTGTCCATGGCCCCTGACCGCCCAGCCGGGTCTCCCAGCACTACCTGTGGGCAGGGAAAGCAGGGCTCCGTTCATAGTCCTCCTCCTATCCTCGGCAGCCCCTGGGGAGGGGGAGTCTCGTTCCTCCCACTCCTAGAGAAGACTCAAGTGACCAGAGAAACCAGCTCTTCGAGGGCAAGAATTCAACGGCGTTCTAGGACAGAAGAGGCTCCCGTGGAACAAACCGCCACCCCAGAAACGCAGGCAGGGCCCTTTCCGCTGGCTCCCGACTCCTGCTGACTGCTCCGGCTCCAGGAGGCTCTCAATTCCTCTGCAGATCGGCCCTTACTCTTTCCTCCTCCTCCTCCTCCTCCTCCTGGGCCACTGGGCTTTCAAAAATTCAGAAAATCCAAGAGGAGCAAGGCGAAAGCAGCACCCTCCTGAATCAAGTCCAAGGGTGGATGTGTCCGGCCTCCCAACGAACTGGGCCGGGAAAACAAGGGCCGAGGTTTGCACAACAGGCCGCCAATTCCACGACCCCGACCAGCGGTGGCTCAGTGGGTCCCCAAGGCCCGGCCTGCGCTCACCCGGGGGCAGAGGGCAACCCCGGGAAACTAGCTTGGTGGCCTCTGTTGTCTGCCTAACTCTTCAGCATCTTGAGCCCGCAGCTGACCCGACTGCGTCCCGGGACCCCGTGCAGAGGCGGGCCAGGCGGACGCCGTCCGGGGCGCTCGACCCGGTCCCCGGCACGCTCACCCTGCAAGGGCTCGGCCGTCTGTCCTGTCCGTCCGTGCGTCCCACTTCGCCGCCGCACAACCCCTCCCGCCGGCAGCCAGCTCCAAAGCAAAACAAAACAAAAAAAAAGGAAAGGCGACTCCTGGAGGTGGCGTCCCGAAGGAGGGGACGCGGGCGGAGGTGAGCGGTGGGGAGAGGGGGCGGAGGGAGCAGCACTCGCACTTCCGCGGTCCCGGCCGCGCCGGGCGCTCGCGGCTCCGCCCAGGGGGGGAGGGGGGCTGGAACCCCGCGCTCCTGCGCTGCCGCCGGAGCCCCGCGCGCCTGTTCCAAGGGGAAGAGGGGTCTTCAGTCCAGGGAGGAAGCTATAGGCCCAGCCTGTCCCGCGACGTGAGTGTGCGAGTGCGAAGAACACCAAGAGTTTGAGGGCGTGCATTGCTGGAGACAAGGAGGTCAATGAGGCAAGGACTCCTCCCCCCTCACCGTTTTTTCTCCTCCCCACTTTATCCCCTCCCCTTTACACTCCCCTTCAACTACCAGACTGCCCCCAGGGCCTCAGTCTCGAAGCCAAGGACTTTAAAAGCTACTGGGCCCTGGGCTACAAATATGACTAAAAGGAAACCGGGGTTGCTGGCACAAGCCTGTAATCCCACCACTGTGGAGGCTGATGCAAGAGGATCTCTGAATTCGTGAATTAACAAAGTGCGACCACAGCACACACTTGTAATCCTAGCACTGGGGAGGCTGAAGCAGGATTGCTGGGAGTTCAAGGCTAGCCCCTACAAGGGCTCACCCATCTGTCCATCCGTCTCACCTGGGCTACATAATGAGTTCGAGGTCAGCTTGAATTACATAGCGAAACACTGTCTCAAAAAGAAAAGAAAAGAAAAATCCTAAAAATTAAAAAAATATTTTTAAAAATGAGTAAGATGGGCTGGAGATGTAGACTAACAGTAACATACTTACCTACATAAGAGGCCCTGGGTTGAATCCTCAGTACCAAAAATAAAAAAAGAGTAAGTCATCATCCTTACCCTCTAGAACGCTCAGATGTGCCCTGTTTAGCCAGGGCACTATGCCAGTATGGGTAGAGCAAGGATCAGGGATGGCTTCCCAAGGAGGAGGAGGAATATTAGATAAGGCTTTTCTGGACATATCCAGATCCTTACCGACTCCCCTACCAGGACTTCTCATTCTTACACTTCCTGCTTGTTGCTGACTACCACCAATAGTGCTGCTAAAGGCAGGGACCCACCTGTACTCACCTTTAGCTGTCTTAACAGACAGAGTTGCCATGCTCCAAAATCCAACTTCATGGGCATAATACAGACCTGGTATTTGGTCAAAATAGCAGGTTCACGGACAAACCCCATCCAGAAGCCAACGTGCCAGTTTTTACAGCTGAGAAGCAGAACTGGATCTTTGTGTCCATCGATCAAAGCAGCATGAGCTTCCTCGAACATTCCTGTCACCTGTCCTCCAAACTAGGCTCACAATAGCAGCTACTGAAGGAGACAGGAGATTAGGGTGTGGCAAAAATGTCTGGGGAAATGGGTGTGGCCTGTTCATTACAAAATCCCAGAACACATGCACAGAATAGGTCCTCGCACAACAGCTTCTTGCAAGAAGAGACTAAGTTTGCAACAGGATGGCCTAGACCTGACATCAGCCTGAGAGGATAATACAAAAAGGCCAGTTGCCATTGAGTATTTGGCCACTGTGTTCTCTCTTGCATGGATGGCCCACCCTCAAGCTGCAGGGTGCACTTCTTTTCCTACTTTTTTACTTGGGCCAAACTCACTCTGCGAAACCTTTTTTTTTTCTTTCTACATTTAGTAAAACTCTGCTACTGTTTTAAAAAATAAAAATAGCAGCTACTTCCTAATAGTGCCAAGTGCCAGGCATAGCTGTAAATACTCTCCTTGGGCGGGCTCACTGCATACAGGTGATGAGATTTTTCACAAACCCAGCAAGGACCAGTCCAGCCCCATTCCAGGATCTCAAGCCACTACCCAAACATTTGGGTCACAGGGCTACAGACCACCCATCATGGAGTTACCCCACATCATCTCCAGGTGTCTGCCTCGCTCTCATAGGTCACCCTTATTTTCAGATGCTGGAGGAGCACTTACCCTTCAAAGGACATACTCCCTCCTGCTTTACATCCCGGGGTGACAGCCCATGGTATGAGTCTCGGAAGCTACGCTCATCTTGTGGTTTCCCTGCCCCCTGCCCATTCCTTTGGCAGGCATTCTTTGAATTCATTTTCTTCATTTTATTCTAGTTGGAGCTTGTTCTCTTTCCTGCTGCGACTCTGTTCTGTGCACAGGAAATAGCAGTCCCCCTACCCTAGGCTTCCTGTTTGTGCCCCAAGATTCAACTTCAGTACAGAGCACTGTGCCCAGTGCTTCTAGGCAGACTTCTCTGGGAATCAGTCCAGCAAGACTGATGAGGGGAATGAGCTGGGGAAAAGCTGAACTGGGAGGATTTGGAGTAGGCTGGACCAGAATGGTGGCCAACAAGATGTGGGCCGTTTTTTTTTTTTTCCAGACAAGTTCTTACTAAAGTAGATGGATGGGCTGGAACTTGAAGCCCTCTTGCTCTAGCCTCCTGAACAGCTGGGATTACAGACATGCATCCAGCAGAGATGTGAATCTTGAAAGAAGTGTCCAAAATGTATAAAAAATATTTTCTTGGGCCGGAGGGTTAGCTCAGTGGTTCTGGCGCCTGCCTTGCAAGTGCAAGGTCCTGAGTTCGATCCCCGGTGACCACATACAATGTTGGGCGTGGAGACTCGCGCCCACCAGCAATCAATACCACATACCACAGTGCCGGGTGTGGTGGCTCACACCTGTCATCCCAGCACTCAGGAGGCAGAGACAGGAGGATTGCTGAATTCAAGGCTTGCCTGGGCTCCATAGTGAGCTCAGAGCCAGCCTGAACTACAAAGCGAGACCCTGTCTCAAAAAAAAAAAAAATTTTTTTTCTTGCCGGGCGTGGTGGCTCACGCCTGTAATCCCAGAACTCGGGAGGCAGAGCCAGGAGGCTTGCTGAGTTCGAGGCTTGCCTGGGCTACATAGTGAGCTCAGAGCCAGCCTGAACTACAAAGCGAGACCCTGTTTCAAAAAAAAAAAATATTTTCTTAGCTGGGTGTGGTGATGCATTGGTATAATCCCAGCACTTGAGAACATGAAACAGGAAGCAGTTAAATTGCCATGAGTTCAAGTCCAGCCTGGGCTACATAGTGAGACCTTGTCCTAAAAGGGGTGGAGAGTGGGGAGAGGGTAGACTCTGTGATCACAATACCTGGGAAGCTGAGGTAGGAAAATCACTATAAGTTCAAGACTAGCCTGGGCTACCTAGTAAGTTCAAGGCCAGCCTGAACTACACAGTTCACGGAAGGGTTAGAAAGTTGCATCTGTACTTAACACACAGGCTTTTTTCCTTATCACCACCCATTAAACAACACAGTATAACAATTTATATGACAGATCCTTTGTAGTTGATATAAGCAATCTAAAAATTATTTTCAAGTGTATGGGATACTTGGGGAGGCTGAGGCAGGATTACAAAATTGAGCCCAGGTTGGATGATTTAGCGAGATCCTGACTCAAAATAAAATGTAAAAAAAAAGTTGAGGGGGGGCCGGAGGGTTGGCTCAGTGGTTCCGGCGCCTGCCTCGCAAGTGCAAGGTCCTGAGTTCGATCCCCAGTCACCACATATAATGCTGGGCTTGGAGACACGCCCACCAACAATCAACACCGCATACCACAGTGCCGGACGTGGTGGCTCACGCCTGTCATCCCAGCACTCGGGAGGCAGAGACAGGAGGATTGCGGAGTTCGCGGCGGCTTGCCTGGGCATGATAGTGAGCTCAGGGCCAGCCTGAACTACAAAGTGAGACCCTGTCTCAAAAGCAAAAAAAAAAAAAAAAAACAACAATAAGAACTGATACTGAAGCTCAGTATGAAGGCCTTGGGTTCAACCCCCAGTGTTGGGGAAAAAGTGTATAGAACGATGTGTTTAGGTTCTTTGCAAATAAATACTATGCCATTTTATACAAAGGACTTAATCTCCCCATGGCTCTTGTTACCCTTGGGGTCCTGGGATGAGCTCCCACAGATATGGAAAGATGATTACACTTATCATGTTTATTGTCTGGAAAAGAAGGAAATTAACCAAAAGTACTAATACAGACACATTGAGAGAGGGATGAAGAGAAAAGGGAAATTGGGAAATAAGAGGGAAGTACAAGTACAAAGTACAAGCTTGTACAAAGTACAAACTGGAAAAATATATAGCATATATAGCCAGTTAGGGAGAATATAATCAGATTGTTAAAAAAAAAAAACCTCCAAATCTATCAATAAAAAAGGAGAGAGTCTGTACTTGTTTTTTTTTTTTTGCTTTTTGAGACAGGGTCTCGCTTTGTAGTTCAGGCTGGCCCTGAGCTCACTATGGTGCCCAGGCAAGCCACCGCGAACTCAGCAATCCTCCTGTCTCTGCCTCCTGAGTGCCGGGATCACAGGTGTGAGCCACCACGCCCGGCACTGTGGTATTCGGTGTTGATTGTTGGTGGGCGTGTCTCCACGCCCAGCATTATATGTGGTTACTGGGGATCGAACTCAGGACCTTGCACTTGCGAGGCAGGCGCCGGAACCACTGAGCTAACCCTCTGGCCCTGTACTTGTTTTCTATTACAGCTGCAACAAATAACCACACATTTAGTGGATTTACACAAAACAAATTTGTCAAAAAACAAAACCCATAATATAAATTTGTTATCTTGAGCTGGACATGGCACATGCCTATAATCCCGGCATTCAGGAGGCTGAAGCAGGAGGACTGCGGTGAGTTTGAAGCTAGCCTGGGCAGCATATCAAGATCAAGTCTAGCCTCAACTACAGAGTAATAGTCTGTCTCAAAACACTCCCTGCTAAATTTCATCTTGCAGTACTGGAAACCAGAAATCCAAAGTGGGGCTCAGTAGGAAAAGACAAGGCTCTGTGACTTCCTTAGGGATAATCTCTCTCCTTACCTTTCCCAGCTTTCTGAAGGCTGCCCATATCCTGGGGCTCCTAACCCCCAGCTGGGCATGGTGGCAGATATCTATAATCCGAGCACTCAAGAAGCTGAGGCAGAAGGAATGCCACAAATTGGAACCCAGCCTGGCCTACTTAGTGAGTTCAAAGCCAGCCTGAATTACATAGTGAGATCCTGTCTAAAAACAAACTAAAATAAGCAAACAAATAAGCAAAAAATACTGTATACACCAGATTAGCAAAGATTTTGAAAACTGAGTCAGGCACAAAGACATATATTTTTAATCTCAGCTACTTGGAAGGCTGAAGCAAAAGGATTTTAAAATCAAATCCATGTGGCAAGCACAAAATCCTGTATTTGATCCCTGGTACTGGAAAAGAAAAAAAAAGCAGCCTCAGCCTGGGCAACTTAGTGAGCCTTTGTCTCAAAAATAAATAAATAAGTGGGCTTGGGATTTAGCTCAAGTGGTACCACACCAACATTAGACACACAAGGTATTGTAAAAAATAAATAAATAAGTAAATAAAGACTGTGGATGTTGCTCAGTGCAAGGATCCTCTGTTCAACTCTTCAGAAAACTAACAACCAAGCATCAATGAGAATGAGGAGCTAGAGGATATAAACTGGTACAACCTCTTTGGAAAACAACTTGGTATCATCTGAGAAGGTCAAATAGCAATTCTACTCCACTACATACTAGAAAGTATTACGTACATGCAACAGAAAACATGTAGGTTATTATGGTAAACCCAGCATGGTAGTGGACACCTATAGTCCCAGCACTTGGGAGGCTGAGACGAGCATTCCTGCAAGTTGGAGGAGGGCCTGTGTTATGTAGTGAGCCAGCCTGAACTAAACAGTGAGAACTTGACCCCAAAAAACAAAAAGTCCCTCAAAGAAAGAAAGAAAGGAAGCAAGAAAGAAAGACAGAAACCTCTACAACAACAACAACAAAAAAAACCCAGGAGGAAAATGGATTAATGGAGTCAAACAATGGGCCATTACATAGCAGGAAAAAAGCAATTACAGCTACACATGCAAACTGTATTATACAGCATGATATATATTTTTTCTTTTTTGAAGTCCTAGCATTGAAATCAGAATCTTCACACTGAGCTACATTCCCACCCTTTTTAATTTTTAAAATTTTTTTGGTGGCACTGGGGATTGAACTCAGGTTCTTGTGTTTCCAAAGTAGGCGTGGTACCACTTTAGTTAAATCCCTGGCCCAAATGTTTTGTTTTTTTGTTACAGGCTTTTACTAAATTGTTGAAGTTCCTGGGCTGGAGTTAAACTTGTAATTCTCCTGCTTCAGCCCTTCAGAGTGCTGAAGTTACAGGCCTACCCTACCACATCTGACTCAGTGTCTTGTTTTCTACGGGACACTTCCCAAATGTCATTGTGCACTCAAATTATCTTGTCAAAAATGCAGATTCTATTACTATAGGACAGAAATGGAGCTTAAAACGCTGCTGTACAGGGCCGGGGATTTAGCTCAGTGCTTCTGGCGTTTGCCGGGCAAGCACAAGGTCCTGAGTTTGATCCCCATACCACATACCACAATGCCAGGTGTGGTGGTTCATGCCTGTAGTCCCAGCACTTGGGAGGCAGAGGCAGGAGGATTGCTGAATTCAAGG
>PVIC010002553.1:0-76339 GCA_004025085.1 Thryonomys swinderianus
CCCTTTCCCCTTGCTTTCTTGCTTTCTTCTTTATTCCCAGTACCAGGGATCAAACTTAGGTCCTTATGCTTGCAAGGTAGGCATGGGGTACCACTTGAAGTAAATCTCCAGCCTTTCACCCCCAATTCATTTCTGACTACTGCTCACGTTCTCTAGGCCACAACATCTTCCTCGGTTTAGCACTCAGCCTTCACTTGCAGACAGATGTGCAGAAACTCAATGAGAATGGCTTGGACCAGAGGAAAGCAGGCAACTTCTATGTGCCTGCAGAACCCACACTTCTGGCTGACTGGCTATAAATTGAGAGTTCCAGATCTCTACACAGGTACTCAGGGATTCACTTTAATTCTATTTACCCACTTACTAAAGAGTATAACTGGAACCTAATAAACTCAGTTAATGTAGTTATATGCCTTAACATGAGCTAAGGTTAATAATATCAACAAGATTGGAACATGGGACTGGAGAATTAGAGGAGGAGGGAGTGAGGGGGAGAGAATGGGAAAAGGATGAACAGAGAAACGAGCTGTGGTGTGCACATGTACATGACCACTCTGCAATAGAATTGTAAAGTGCATGAACTACAAACATGTACTAATAAAATTAAATTTTTAAAATGTAAACAAAAAAACTGTATTAGCATAAAAAAGACATACTGACAAAAAGAGTAGAAGAAAAAGTGCTAAAACAACCCCAAGTACCTGAGCTATACGATTTTTTTTTCAAACAAAAGGGTCAATGATAAAACAGTGGTAAAGATAAAAATGGAGCTGAGAAAACTAGTAGTCCACGTGCAGAAGAATGAACCTAAACTCCTATCTTTTACCCTATACTGGAACCAAATAAAAATATATTGAAGAATCAAAAAATATATATATCCAAATAGAAGAGAGGGACAAAGGGGGTGGGCAAGAGCGTGGAACTTCTCTTAAGTTCTCCACTGTATCATTTGGCATACCATGCTGGGCATGACACCCTCAGCACCTCCATGAGTTCAGCAGCCACAGCCTAAAAGCTCTCCAAAAAATGTGCTTTGGGTTTTTATAGAGGCTGCATTATGTAGGCATGTTTAAATAACTGGCCACCGAGGAGCAACTCATCCTTCAGCCCCTCTGTTCTCCTCTCTTGGGAGGCCATGGGGTGGGGCTGAAATTTCCAACACTCTAATCAAGATGGTTGTTCTCCTGACAACCAGCCTTTGTCCCATGGCTCTCGAGGAACATCCAGCTGTCAGTCATCTCATAAGCCTACAAAAAAACCGTAACTTTGTAGGCTTGAAAGGTTTAACTCAGTGGGATCTTAATTCCCATGTCTTGCTGCACGGTGGCTCTGAACTGCCAGTCGTACATGCATGACAGCCCCATGAGGCTGACGGGACACTCCCCTTGGGTGGCACAAGCTTCTTGAGGGACAGTGGGAGTGTTTGAAGATCCACTGCCAGGAAACTCGATGATAACCAAGTACATATTTCTTATTATGAATCACAGCATCACACTTAGTACCACAAAGTTCCAGGCCCATCCTTGTGATACAGACCCCATCTGGACTTTAGCAATAGACCTTCTTTTGAGTGTGGAGCCATTATAGGGTAGCATAGATATAAAAGATATGTTCATAATCTCATCATCTAATGTGAAGCTTATAGCCTAAGTAGAGCAAGACTCAGAATTATGAACCTTTTTAAAGGTTTAGAATTTGGATTAATTAAACTTCAAATGGACCAGCGGACCACCTGGCAGTCCTTTTCCTCACAACATTGGAAATTGCCAAATGATACATTGGAGAGTATATAATCATTCACTTATTCTTCGAAGGTTCTCAGAGTACAAGGCACTGTTCTTACTGCTGGGAAGAACACAAGTCATTCATTTATGTGCCTCAAATAGAGATAATTCAAGTGTATAATAAATAACTTTTAAATACAAGACAAGATTAGGTCAGTTATGTAAGAAAAGTACAGGTAAAATGTAAAGGGAATTTAAAGGAAATGGAGAGATTACTTTTTGCAAGTGTGTAGGAGGTAAGGGAAATTTAAAAAGGCCCATTGAAAAATGGTTCATTGAAAGCAAGGACACGGATAACTGGAGACGAAGGAGTGGAGAGGGAGAGGAGGTACTTCGGGAGTGTAAGCCACAGTGATGTATTCATCCTGACTGGAGCCAGAATTGTTGGAGGTACTTGTACCATGTGGCTGCGAGGGAGTTCTCTTGCCTGGAACGCTGCTTCCAGCACCTGCTTCCCTGAGGCCTGAGTTTCCTCTGATAGCACCTTGTTGAGGCACATTTTCCTGCCATGACCTTAGCATCTCTAAACAGTCAAAACACCTCTTCCCTCTGTCCTCTCCCAGCACCCTGCTTCCCTGGGACCCTACGCAGAGCAGTCTGTGCTGTGAAATGCCAACATCTTCTCAACCTCCTTCCTCATTGTCATCCCTGGCAGGTAGTGTTTCGGATGGTTTTTGTGTGTGGTACTGGGCAACAAACCCAGGGCCTCTGACAGGCTAGGCAAGCACCTCTCTACTGAGCTACAGACCCGGCCAGTTTTATTTTATTTTGAGACAGGATCTTGGTAAATTGCCTGTGGTGGCCTCCAACTTGCCATGCTGCTGTCTCGGCCCTCCAAGTAGCTGGGATTACAGGCCCACACCATGGTGTCAGGAAGGCAGGGAGTTTTGACTGGCTCTCACCTCACCCATGTCAAGTCCTTCCTAACTTTTTCTCTAGAATTACAGAGGTTGGAAAGTTAGAAAAGTCCACTTTGTAGTCTGTGTGTCATAAGGATCTCATTGGTAGCTTGGCTTCTCTCTTCTAAGATGTGGCACTAGAAGTGGCCAGGGTGAGGTGTCAGCTGTAGCAAGAAGATAAGCTCTTCAGGAGCCCAGGGCATGAGAGTACTTATCTTCTTGTGGGGGCTCAGCAAAGACTGAGTGTCCCATGTAGTTTCTTTTTTGGTACCAAGGATTGAATTCATGACTTTGCACTTGCGAGGCAGGTGCTGGAACAAGTGAGCTAAAACCCTGGTCCTGTCTCATGTAATTTCTGTCATCCTGTGTAACCCACAGCAAGAACCGCTGTGGTGCTGATTCTACTGGACTGGTTTCCTCTTTCTTGATTAAGGTCCCAATATCCTTTCATTAAAAAAATCCCCTCTTGAGTAAGGGAATGAGGGTCAGTGGGTATGATCAAAGTATATTGTATTCAGCGAAATCAAATATTTTATTGAATTAATAGATACTAGCACAAATATATTAAAGCATAAAGTTACAATATAAGTCTGCAAAATTAAAAATTTTCTTCTGATAAACTAGCCAAAGGAGCTGTTGTCATCTTCATTCAAAAACCCTCATGAATGTATGAATTCTCTTTCTAGTCACCTACCTATGTTCCTTGAAGATTTTGACATTCAGTACACAGGGGCCACTTCCATCCACCCACCCGCTACTCCAGGAGGCCAGATTCTACCTCAACAGTCTTTCTAACCCTTTAGGTCCTGACATGCCCTCTCCATGGCTACAGGTCGGAGTCAGACTATCAGGAAAGGCTTCACCTCTAAGTTTACACATTCCCCTCTCTGACTACCTTCTTACTTCCATCATGTGTGCTGTTCCACTGCAGAGTGACCTTTGTCACACTGTACATACTCGGACCAGTCTGCTTGCTTTTCTTCTGAGTGCCACACGTAGGAGTATGGAGCTGTATGCCCACAGCATTCAGATTCCATCCTGATGACCTTTCTGTGCACTTACCCTCCTTAGGATGTCTCTCAGCACTCCGTGCTAGTGCAGGTTTCTCCCTAAGTCTAATAATAAGAATGTAACATTAGCTAGTGTTTATAAAGTACTTGCCATCCACCAGCCATTGTTCCAAGCACTTGAAAATCCTCACAACAATGTATTGAGGTGTGTTATATCCAGATTTTACAGATAAAGAAATTAAGGCCCAGAAATGTTCAGTGATTTGTCCAAGGCCACACAAGAAAGTACACGGTTGAACTGGAATTCAACTTGTGTTCTTAACTATATTTTCCTTCAGTCTATTTTTGTGAAAATTCATACAGGAATCCTCAATGTTTTTGTGCATTTTTGCAGGCATATTAAAAACATTTCCCTACTTAACTGTAACTGTGATTAATATCTCACTCTTAACATTACATATTGCAATGTCTTAAAGCCATCACTGTTAATAAATCCTGAAAGGTTCTTGTTTGTAAGACGGAGTCACTATGGAGTTCAGTCTAGTCTTGAACTTGGAGTGATCTTTCTGCCTCAGCCTCTTGAGTGCTGGGATTACAAGCATGTACCACCACACCCAGGCATTAAGGGTTGTTTTTTTTTTTTTTAAATATTGCTTTCTCTCTTCCATACTATTCTGATTTGAATCTCAATTCAAAATAGTCATACTCTTGGGCCGGAGATTTAGCTCAGCAGTTCCAGCGCCTGTGTTCCTGAATTCGATCCTGTAACCACATACAACAGGGCTGGGCATGGTGACTCACACCCACCAGCAATCAATGCCACATACCACAGTGCTGGGCGTGGTGGCTCATGCCTATAATCCCAGCACTCGGGAGGCAGAGGCAGGAGGATTGCTGAGTTCAAGGCTTGCCTGAGTTGAGCTACATAGTGAGTTCAGGGCCAGCCTGAACTACAAGTGAGACCCTGTCTCAAAAAAAAAAATAGGCTGGGTGTGGTGGCTCACGCCTGTAATCCCAGTACTTGGGAGGCAGAGACAGGAGGATTGCTGAGTAAGAGGCTTGCCTGGGCTCCATAGTGAGCTCAGGGCCAGCCTGAATGACCAAGCGAGACCCTGTCTCAAAAAAAAAAAAAAAAAAGTCATACTCTTATAGATAAATATTTCAGGCTGCTCTTAAAGAACACAGTTGATAGATTTCCTGTATTACCCCCACAGACTCCTTCTCTTTCAAAGTATCAATTCTGTTATCTCTAGTAAGGCATACACTGGTAAAGTACAGTGACTTGGGATATCAACTAATATTTTTTATCTCCCAAAATAAGAATAGTGACTCAAATAAGAATAGTGGACTCAAATTCAGCAGTGTGGTTTGAATCCCTGCTCTAACCTCTTTAAGTTTTAGTTACTTCTTCAACAATGGGGCTAGCTACACTGTCAAATGAATGTAAACAGACAACCGCAGACCTCCACACCTCACTCCAAAATTACAGCAATCTCAGCACATCGCTGAACATTCTCCTTCCACAACAAGCACGTGCCTCTTGCTCACACACAAAACCAGCTCCCACGTGTCACATCATGGCCTTCCTGAGGGTTTCACAGTGGGACACAGCGACAGATGATGTGCCCCACACCTCTAAGCAGATCTTTCCCCCTTGCTCTTGGCCCAGTAGCTGACTTCAGCCTCTCTGCTTGTGACCCTCTGGGCCTCATTCTATGGCCTCTTATTTATCAAACAGGTGGGAATAGGCCTAACTCCTGAGTCACTGACTGACTGTCAGACAAGGAAATCGACTCAGCTGTACCTAGAAGTTTTGAGTTCTCGGGTGTTGACTTGGAGCATGCTCCTGGAGACATTTTGGAATGCCCCAGTTGTTGCTGGGTTCCTCACGGTTCAGCCTCATGTTTGTCCATACCCGTGGTTCACAGTCCAGCAGCTGGAAGAACAGAGTGAGCATTAATAGCAACAGCTTCCCACACAAAGTTCTCTTACTTAGGTTTTTGGTATCAGAGTTCTCAGGTTGTTGGTTTTTTGTTTTTGTTTTCTTTCTTGCCGGAAAGTGAGAGTTCATTTTCTGTCACCAGGTCACTGTTGCATTTATTTAAGTCACTTGGATATTTCCTTTCTAAAACATCGCTTTAGGCTGTTCATCAACTTGACGATGAATAGTCAACTTGAATATTGACTAATACTTGCTAGAAGGAAATGCTTCTTACAGGGAAGATATATTTTGTCTCACTAGATTTGAACATGATATTAATCAAATATGAAATTGTTTCTGTTGATACAGAATTTATGAAGTAATAAATGCAGGGACATCAGTAAGACCATATTCCCCTAGAGTTACGTGTTACTAAATATACTTTTCCTATCTTAGAAATTTTTGAAATTTTACAAGTCTGATGACCTCCCTTTCTTTTAATTTACCTCACGTGATGACTGATCAAAACTAAAGAACTCACTGTTTGAAAAGTTAAATGAAAATTCAGTAGAGTGGGAGTATTTATTGCTTCTAAAGTAAGTTCTTCATTGTAAATTATCCAGGATCCAATAATGAATGTGTAGGGAGTATACTATCAGGGGCCAGGGATTTAGGGGGATGAATTTCCCAGGGTTTAATCATTTCATAAGGCCTCTGAGTGTGACTTTTTCCCCAATAATCTACTTATCTCAGTAATTTACCCCTCCTACTGCATTGCAAGGAAAATGAGTCTCCCAGGTTGTTTGCATGATAAGTAGCTGGGAATTGTGTGAGCCTTCAAGAAGCAGCCCTGAGTTAATTGTAGCAGCCTGAGCTAATGGTTTCCCATGTGAGTTGGCAAGTTAAGTGAAGAAGGGGGCTTAAAAACGCCCTTTATCACAAGTACCATGCATTTGAAAAGCTGAAATCTTATAAATGTTTACTTCATGGAAGATATTTTCCTTTTGCAACATAAATGGGTGAGAAAAATGTCCTTCTTGAGATTGGACTTGGAGTTCTGCAAATAGCTGGGCTTGTTGGCTACTTAGGAAAGTTTTGGGGACATTTTTGTCTTTGTGCTTCCAAAGTGTTGCACTAGTCTGCTGCGCTCCTCCCACCACCACGTTAGGTCAGATTTTAAAGAATAAGCTGCTCATTGCAAACAAACAACTAGAAAATTCATCTCTAGGAGAAACATTGCACAGGCTTCCTAAAATTTTCTGATTATACTTTTTTTTTTTTTTTGAGACGGGGTCTTGCTTTGTAGTTTAGGCTGGCCCTGAGCTCACTGTGTAGCCCAGGCAAGCCTGAAACTCAGCAATCCTCCTGTCTCTGCCTCCTGAGTGCTGGGATTACAGGCGTGAGCCACCATGCCCGACTGATTATACTTTTTTTTTTAAAGATGCCTTTTACATGTATCTTTGGTGTTTTTAATATGATAACACATTAGTCACTACAATATTTGTTTGTTTATGGTGCTGGGAATAGAACCCAGAACCTCAAGCTGGCCATGCAAAGGCTCTTTCAATGAGCCACATCTCTAGCGTAGATTTTCAGCTTAAGAAAAAAAAATAATAGTTTTCTCCAAAAGGAGGAAATTACAGTATTCTGAGCTATATCATTAGAGGACAAAGAAGGATGCATGGGATATAAACCAGAAACCAAGGTATGGAAGCGAGATGAGAGTGAAGCAATGTAGGGTCAGAACAAAGATAGTATTCCCACAGCACATGACCCCCAGGTAAAATTGAGAATGTCTGTTAGAGGGAGAAGAGCATGTTTCCGTAGGGCAGAAGGCCTGTTCTCTGGTGTTCCTCTTGGCTTGGCCAGTGTTCCCCAAACTTCCGATCTCAGCTCCCATGTCCCTGCCTTGAGGAAACCCTGCTAACTCTCAGATGAGGGAGTCCATATATTCTGACACCCTTCTTCCAGAGCAGTTTTACAATAGTAGTTTTGCATCTGTGTTTTAGTTGTGTGTATATGTGCGCGTGCATGTGTGTATGTTTCATGAGTGCGTATGAGTTGTACAGATTAATGGGTTTCATCTGACAGATTTCTCCATCTATGTAACCTATTTTGACCATTTTTACCCCCAATCAACTCCTTGCTCTGCTTTTCCCCTTAGTTTCACATTTTTAATGATCAAATTATTGTTTCTTTCCCCTCAGAAGTAGTGAACCTCAGCTGTCTAGTTGTTGTTACCATCCTACTAAGTAGTAGGCTCTCAAAAAAATATTTTCTGAACAGTTAGTTTTTTTAAAAAAAAGATGCCTGGCGTGGGATATTGAATAAGTTAATGGGGTCAGCTGAAGGCTACATGGAAGTTGACAGGCTTGTTACAAAGAATGGAGAAAGAGGAAGAATAGAGATATAAACCTGAAAAATATGAAGATATGTCAGGAGTAGAAATGTGTGTGAAACTGTGAGCAGGTAAACCTTGGAGTATAAAAATGCAAAAGAATGAGATCTTGAGTAGGTTTCCCCAAGAAACAGATGATTGAATATATTAGCCAGGTTTCTAGCAGAAAACCAAAGGCTTACTGGGTAAGCTGGGTACTCGGAGGGGTACAGGCAGGAAATGAACAAGTGATATTGGGGCATGTAGGGGTGAAAGGTCTTGGTTTCTTTCCTCACTCATTGTAAAGGTACGACTGACACGTCAATCACAAATGACAGCCCAAAAAGAGAAAAGTATAACACATTTATGTAATAAAAGTTTGATATGGCATGTGAGTTTTCAGAAATAAAGACCCAGAGTCTTGGGGAAAAACTGTCTGCTTTTATGTTTAAGTTCTGTCAAGAGTGGACAGCCATGCGGAAATGGAATTGTACAAAAAGGTAAATTTGAATGGCAAGAGAATCCCAGCCAAGCCTCTCGGGATTCCTGTATAACTTTCTTCCTCCAGGGGCAGGACCATCTGGAATGAGGATATTCATGGGAAAAGAGAGTGACCTTTCTAGGCTTGATGGCTGGTGTTGGAAAGGTTTCTGGTCTATGTGGGGGAGAAAGTAGACAAAGAGGCAGGAGGCTGGGAGAAGCCAGAAAGGCTTGCTTCGGAGCCTTCCAGCCTCCTTCAGTTCAAAGGACGGAGCTTACAAAAGCAGTGTACTTTGAGGTATCGTGCTGTGAACCCAGGCAGGCCCTTAGAATTAGTAGTAGTAGGAAACCTCTTACCTCCCACCCTCAGCCCCAGCTTTAAGGAACAAGAGCAAACAATGTTACTAGAGTAGCTCTGTAATAACTGACCGCTGACAAGGCCAACACAAGGTGTGCTTGTAAGGACATGGAACCTTTGCCACAACCACTGTTTCGAAGCAAGGAGAAAATTGGAAAAGAAACATCCCAGCTCCTCTCTTGACCTCTAGCCTACAAGTAGTTCCTTCATTGTCAGTACCAAGGCAAACACACAAGGCAACACAGCTACCTAGCCAGACAGCTGCCATGTCACTAGGCCATATCATCTGACATAACCACTGTCATATATAGGGTCTGTTGCTGACCAGAATGTCATTATTGGAGCATGACTGTGGGAAGAGAGCATATTTGGGATACTCATTTGAACCTAGTGTGCACTATTTTATATGCAGAAGTATAGCTGAAGGGTAAATTCCCAGAAATGGCAATTCTGATCAATTCTGCTAGATTGTCCTCCATAAGGACAGTAGAGTTTTACACTCCCAGCTACAGTGTAGGAGGCTATTTCCTCATAGCCTTGCCAAAAAAATATGATACTTGGCCATATTTTGCCAGACTGATAAATAAAAAATGTTATTTCACAATTTTAGGTTGAACCACATGAAATTTCCATTTATATAGATGAAAAACTGTAGGAAACAGATCATTTCTTATGGTTCAGTTTCATAGCCTTATTTTTTTTCTGTGTTAAGGATTGAACCCAGAGTATTATGCATGCTAGGCAAGTCCTCTACCACTGGGCTACATCCCCAGCCTTGTATTCTATTTGAGGATGTATTAGTTATATTTCTTGTTGCTGAGACAACATATCTGAAACCCAAAGTTAAAAGGGTTTATTTAGCTCATTGTTTGTAGAGGTTTCAGTCCTAGTCAGCTGGCTCCAAGGCAGGGCGGTACATGGCAGAGGGGCATCCAGAGGTCAAACAGCTACAACTGCCATGGCACCTACAACTTGCCAAAGCAGCCAGGGACCTAAGCAGCATCTTTCTGTCCCTTTTATCATATCCAGACTACTTTGAGAGGCAACATTCATACCCATAATCCCAGTGACCTTGGGCTAGCATTGAACAGTGAATCGCTTTCCAGCATCACACACTCTAGTGCAGCCACCACTCGGGAAAATAAATGCCCCACCTAGGACCAGGTGAGGCTCTGGGGGGACATCCAGACCCAAATTATAACTGCTGGTGAAATACAATACTTTTTGATACATTTTAATGGCTATTTGTTTTAGTTTTCTTTTCCCAAACTGTTGACATGTTCCTGGTGCATTTTTCTAGAGATCACTAGTTCTTCTTTTAAAAAAAAAAAAAAAATCTATTTTCAGGACCCTTTATAAACCAGTTTCCAGGACCCTTTATAAAAGCAGGAATGCTTTTGGATATGAGTTTGAAAGTATTTTTTTTTCCTCATTTGTTATTTGTCTTTCGATTTTCTTTATGGTGTTTTTGTCATTAAAACTTTCTAAATGTTTTCTTTTGGGAGGAAGGATATTGAACCTAGAGCTTTATGCATTGCGAGGCACGCACTTTACCACTAAGCTACATCTGGGCCTAAAAGCTTCTGATTTTATGTGGTGATTATCAGTCTTTTTTAAGATCTAAATTTTAAGTCATAGTAAATATATATATATATTACTATAGTAAATATATGTGTGTGTATATGTATATATATATACACATATATATATACATATGTATGTATATATACATACATATACACACACACATGTATATATTCCAAAGATGCAAAGGAAATCTTGCATGGAATTTTTCTATACTTTTAATAGTTTTGTTTGTTGCATTTAAAGTTTGGATCCATGTGAAATTTATCTTGGTATAAGGTATATCTTTTTCCAGGTGGCTTCTCAGTTCCTGCATCATTCATTTTAGAAGTCCATCTGTATTCCTACTAATTATGAATGCTATCCTTTTTCTTTCTTTTTTTTTTTTCCAGTACTAGGGATCAAACTCAGGCCCTTGTGCATCCAAGGTTGGCGCGGTACCACTTGAGCTAAATCCCCAGCCCCTATGAATGCTATCTTAATGACATCCTAATTTTTTAGAGTTTTCCAGCCATACTATTTTATTTAAATAAGTTACTAGCAAAGTATAAAATGGAAGAATTTTGAATACTGTTACCTTGAGATCAAAAGCTTAGACAGTGGAGGCAGATGACATATTACTCTGCCTGAGCAAGCCCGATAGGTTTTTTTTCTTAATCTCTTGGTGCCTCATTTTCTTTTAATGGTTTGTTGGTGACAAAGTGAGGGCTTCACACAGATTATTTCATTTAACTTTTGCAACAATGCCATGGAGAAACTACTGCTGTTTCTTAGCAATTTTGTTGTTGTTGTTGTTTTGAGACAGGGTACCTATTGTGGTTTATATCTTGATGTTCCCCCAGAGCCTCCTGTGGTCATAGGTTTGGCTTTTGGGAGGTGGCTGGATCTAGGATATGTGATATTGGGATTAAAGATGGGATGCTGGGATCAATTCATGGTGCGGTACCAGGCTAAAGGTCTCCCCCAACCCCCAGGTGTGAGTGCTACCTGTCCTAAGGGTGAGGGACAGAAAGAGAGCTGGTGCATCACTTGCTGCTACTGCCTCACTACTTCACTGCCCTGCTCCATTCATTCTACCTGCTCTGCTTTGCCATGGTCTGTTTCTCCTCTGAGGTGCCCCTCTGCCATATCACCCTGCCTTGGGTGACAATGGACTACATTCTCTACAAACTGAACCAAAATAAACCTTTCCTCCTTTAACTGTGGGTGTTGGATATCTTGTCTCAGCAAGAAGAACAGTAACTAAGCGAGAACCCCAATATAGTTGAGGCTGGGCTTGAACTCACAGCATGTGAGTTATAAGCATGTGCCACCATATCTGCCTCAAATCCTAGAAGTTTATTTTACCTTTTTGGCTAGAACTTTATGTAAGATATGCAATATTCTGTATAGTATTTTCTTTTACACATTACAAAATTAATATATATTTTCTAAAGAAAACATAGAACAAAACTTTAAAAAGAAATAAACCTAATACCATTACCAACATTAACACTTTTATGCAGGTACAATACACACACACATACACACAGGTACATTAGGATAAAAACTGAGCTACTGTAACACAGAGACCCAACTATGTCCTAACACTGTAGGGGCTTAGAGAACATAGAAGTATATTTGTCTGCTCTTGTTTCCTGTAATAGCTTGAAGGAGTAGTTTAGGTTGAAGGGAAAGATCCTTTACCCATGAAGTTATTATTTTTCTTTCTTTTTCCTTCAGTTAGGTATATTAGTTTTAATTTAACATTCTGTAAAATTCATCTTTTTTTTTTTTTTGGAGACAGGGTCTCACTTTATAGTTCAGGCTGGCCCTGAGCTCACTATGTAGCCCAGGCAAGTCTCGAACTCAGCAATCCTCCTGTCTCTGCCTCCTGAGTGCTGGGATTACAGGCGTGAGCCACCACGCCCAGCACTGTGGTATGTGGTATTGGTTGCTGGTGGGTGTGAGTCACCACACTCAGCGTTGTATGTGGTTACTGGGGATTGAACTCAGGACCTTGCTCTTGTGAGGCAGGCGCCAGAACCACTGGGCTAAATCTCCGGTCCAAAATTCATCATTTTAAGTTGACCTAGTCTTGGGATTTTGACAAGTGTACTTGTACAACCACCACCATTATCAAAATACTGAATATTGCCACCACCCCAGGTAGTTCCTTCATAATGTTTTGTGATCAGCATCTCCTTCTTAAACTCCATCTGCCCTTTAGCCCCGAAAAGTGATTCCCAGCCTTATGGTTTTGCCTTTCTGTGAGGTCATTATGGATAAGATGTAATACACCTCAACTCTCTTTGTTTATAGATTACTGTTAGAGCAGATAAGATACAACAGAGAATACAAATGTTGTCCTCAATTAGAAAAGGCTAATATATATCCTTAGGTTGGGGTGACCATTTTAGCATAGATATGAATTCGAACCAGGCAAGGAATATAGAAATATAAGCCAGGCCAGGTGTGGTGCATGCATACATCTATAATCCCAGCCACAGGGAGGCTGAGGCAGAAAGATCATAAGTTTGAGATTAGCTGTCACCACTTAATTTAAGACCCTGCCTTGAAATAAAACATTAGGTATGTAGCTCAGGGGTAGTGTGCTTGCCCAGCATGTGCGAGGCCCTGGGTTCAATCCAAAGTACCATGGGGGAAAAATGGCAAAAATAATGGAAGGATTCTGATAAAGACTTTGGATAAAACCAGTTTAAGAACAAAAAAGGTGATTAGTGCTTTTGAAAATATATACATGATAGTTTTATTAATATAAAACTATTTCAATATAAAAGATAAAATATGTCACGTACAGTGGCAGCAAAGAAAGCAAAGCCACCATATGAAAAAATGAGAAGAGAATATAAACACATACTCTGGCTTCAAAGGAAGAGAAGGGATGGGTGTGTAGCTCAGTGGTAGAGCGCTTGCCTAGGATGCGGGACGTCTTGAGTTCTATCCCTAATACCACATGCACAAAAAAAGAGTTCTACTTGTAAAGATGACCTTCTGGAAAATTTATAAATTTCCAAAAATAGTTTAAAGAGTAATGAAAAAAACTTAGAACAGTAACTGACAAATAGTAAAAGGACAAAGAATCATCTTCCAAGAGTGATCTTGGACTAGGTAGGCAGTTTTATAGGCAAATTCTTTCAAGGTTTCCAGGAAAAAGAATTTTCATGTTATATAAACTGTTTCAGAAAACAAAAAAGTAAAGCTTCCCATTTCACTTTATAAAGTTAGAATATTCTAAGTTTGATATCAAAACTCAACAAAGATAACATACACAGTCTCTAGGCTAGCCTCATTTTTGAATGTAATTGTGATTAAATAGAAAAATCTCAGCACACACAAATTGAATCTAATTCCTATTAACAGAATAAAGCGCTGTATCCAAGCCAAATTAATCTCAAGAATGCAAAGAGAAGTTAGTATTTGGAAATATATTAACATAATTCATCTCATTAATGAATGAAGAAAAGCCCTATGATCACCTTAGTAGATATTCAAAAAGAATTCAATAGAGCTCAGTGTCTTTTCTTAGGTCTTTTTTTTTCCAAAGCAGCTCTTCAGAAACTAGAAATTAAAGGGTATTCATTATCATGCTAAATAATAATTATCACAAACTACTACCATTTTGCTTAATGATGAAAAATTAGAAGATCACATCAGGAACAAAATAAGAATGTCCCCTCTCACCACTAATACATATCATTATTTTGGAAGACTTAACTTCTATCATATGCAAAAAAATTAATAAAAGAGGATAAACCAAAATTATTATAATTTTCAAATAATTCCAGTTTTCTCTCTGGAAATATCAGGGGCATCAACTGAAAAAATAAAGCCAAGCCCTTTGCCAAATATAGAAGAAATATACAAAAATTATTTTCTCATATAGCACCATCACCAATTAGACTGTCACAGAGTAAATCTCATTTGTAACAATAGTTTGTTTCAAATGTTCAATAGGAAATAGGATCTGTGATGAAAATTATGAAACATTCATTCTTGAGGCCAGAGATTTAGCTCAGTGGTTCTAGTGCCTGCCTAGCAAGCACAAAGTCCCTGGTTCAGTCCAGGTAACCACATACAGCAGTACTGGGTGTGGTGACTCACATCCACCAGCAATCAGTACCACATACCAGAGTGCCAGGTGCAGTGGCTCAGGCCTATAATCCCAGCACTCAGGAGGCAGAGGCAGGAGGATTGCTGAGTTTGAGGCTTTCCTGGGCTACAGAATGAGCTTAGGGTCAGCCTGAACTACAAAGCGAGAACCTGTCTCAAAAAAAAAAAAAAAATTCATTCTTAAGGTCTAAAGTCCATTTCAGACTAGCTGATACAAATTAAAAGGAGAGCAGTTATCATGTTCATAATTGGGAGAGGTCATAACTCAGAGGAAATCAGGGCAGCTCAGAATTAGAACACAATTCCAAAAAGCTTCTAGGGCACTTGCAAGATACAGGTGTTGAAAATATGCACTGAGCAGAGCTTTGTTGGGTGAAGGAATAGAGGGAGTGTCATTCATTGTCACTGCGGTGGCCCTCATAGATTTATATACCCAGCATACCAGTTTCATGCCATTTCAAGAAGAGCACTTCTTTCTAATTTGTACAGAAACATCGTTTGTGTTAGTGGTGGGAGGATGTACATAACTTTCTCTGCTTTCTATCTCTACAAAGACCCATCTCTCCTTGTGGTAGAGAACATGGTCACACTCAAGTCCCACAGCCCCACATTGTGTCCTCCTTTACTCCATGGAAGTGTCCCTTGTTAAAATAATGTGACTTTGGCCTGCTTGGGATCTCCAACCTATGCCTGTAATAGTGCCATGGGTTCCTACTGTGCTTGGTTCAGCCTGTGGTGGAGGCAAAATTATTACTAGAAATGTGTGTGGCTTGGCTGGGTAACAGTTGCTAGACAGGAAAGATGAAAGGTACAGAGAGAGATGATTTGAATAAATGTACAGATATACCATATTCCCAAACTGTAAAGATAGAGATTTCCCCAAGTTATTAAATATGTATTTTATGTGCTCTGGTTTTAGAATTCCAAAGGGAGTCTGGGGCTTCTTGGCACCATGCTTCTGAAGTTTGCCTGGAAAAACCATATGTAGTTGAAAACAGCACAGAAAATTCTCCCCAAGGGAGAGGAAACACCTTAATTTGCCTATTCTCATCTCAGTATGGCTCTATTGTTTATCCTAGGTTTAGACTATGGATCTTTTGTCACCACCATTATCAACTGGTAATTATTAAGTTTATCTCCCTGAACAGTTTCTGTTTAACTTGGGGAGATTATTGAGTCAGATGCTCAGAGACCCAACATCTAAACTCTTCCCATCACTCCAATTATCTGACTGTGAGCTAATACTAGATTACATGAGAGTTTGCAACAGAAGTGGAAGACATTTTCCCTCCCTACTCGTGACTTGATATAGTTGGCTTTCTCAATCAAAAGTGGCATTAAATATTGTCAGTTTGTCATTCTTCCATGTGCTTTGGGGAATAAGTTTTCCAAAGTGAAAAGAAGAAAGAGGAGTTGGAAAAGATCCGAAGAGTTGGGGGTGGGGGTGTCAGTGAAGAGTTTTAGCTAACTTCACATTACTGAGAACACTGGTGGATGACATGGGTTTTAGATGGGATCGTAGTAAGAATAAAACTTGCAGTTGTACAACATTTTCAAAGGTACCAGAGGTGATTTAAACAAGAGAGCATGTACTACATACACCAGCCAAAGGAGAAAAAGAGAGATGGAGAGGAAATGTCAGTTTAAAAAAAAAAAAAATGTTTGCATGGTAAAAATGCTGCCCAAAGAAACTGGCATTTGTGATTTTGTTTTATGTTTGCAAATGGCACCTTCTTGGAAAAGTAAACGTGTGCCTGAAAAGGAAAGAGAATGTGTAATTCATGGTAGTGTCTTTGTGAGTTTATGTCACAGTGAATTTCTTTGGCTTTTGAAACAGTGAGGGAACTTTTCAACTGCAGAAATTCGTAAAAACAGGTGAAATAAACGTTTATGTTGTGTGATTTATGTTCATGCCATGTCTAGGTTCTAGGAACTCAGATAACCCCTTCAAGTTCTCTTTCTCTCTTTGTGTTGGGCAAATCCGTTGGCTGAGGCAAACCCAAACTGAAAGTGGAAAAGCTTCTCTCCCCACAGAGTGCCAGCCTGAGGGAAGGGCACAGAGACATGCAGGCAGCTCTGCCCAGCTGCTGGAAGGCTAGAACTGCTCAGAGCAGCCTTAAATGAAGGAAAACAGAAACAAATCATTAGAACCTCTAGCTGAAATCAGTTCCTTGGTTTCCTTTGGAAACGATGCACAGATATGGTAGAATTCAACATTCCGTAGAGCAGATGTTGAAAATCATTCATGTGACCACATTTGCGCCAGCTGAAGCTGGAACTCACATCCATGTGGAAAACTGTGGCGCGATAAGAATCTAACAGTAGGTCACGTGCCTGTGCCAAGTGCATGTTGGAGAAGGCTGGTTCTGGTCACCAGTGCCATCTGAAGACCAAGAACACATGTAAAATGGCCCCCAGGCTGTTCCCCATCCCCAGGCCAAAGGAAAATGATCTTCAAGAAATAGAGAGCAAATGAAAGAGAAAGGGGGTGGGGGTCACAGAACACTAAGGAGAGAAAAACCAGGTGGGAAGGTTAGCACATGTGGCTAATTGGTCACAGGCTGTAAATCCCCCCCAAGCATCTTGCTTTTCAGCCACATCTGCCCTTGCTACACAGAAGAACCTGGACCTTCTGAGAAGCTGCCCAGGAAGGTTTGTGGGGCTGGATGCCGCTCAGAGCTTTGAGTTTTTAAAAAGGGAAAACAAAAATGTATCTGCATACAGAGTCACTTGGAATAGAGAGTGGGCGAGGCAGAGGAGGGCAGGACTGAAAGAACACAGAGCAAAGCCTGGGCTCCTCCCCCCTCAGCCTTGCCTTGGCCAGGCTGGTGCTGGTCAGGGTGAAGAGACCAGAGAGCTCCGCCTTCTGTTCCTACGCTGACATCCTCTCTTCTGCAGTTGCCTGGTAGCCTCGCTTTCTAGTGTCTTTTGCCTAAGAGCAGAGGATTCCGTAGGGTCTGTTCACGTTCAGATGCAGGGACAGAATGTGATCTGCCAGACAGCAACATTTCCATTTTATTTTTTCTTTTTCTTAATTTAGTTTTCTTTAAATCAGTAAGTATATGTTCAGGGTATGTGATAATTCCCTTTACCGTGGGGAGTCTGTACACGTACATAACACACCTTCATTCTTTTTTTGTCCCCCCTTCCATCCTTCCCTTCTCCCTCCCACCCTTGTTCCTCTTCCCATTTGGAAAAGCTCTGTTTCCATTTTGGCCCAATGCGGTGGTGCATAGCTATGATCCCAGCACTCTGGAGGCTGAGGCAGGAGTATTCCAGTGTGTTCAAGGCCAGCCTGAACTACCAAGTGAGATCCTGTCTCAAAAAGCGAAAGAAAGGAGAGGAGGGCTCTTTTTTCTCCATCCTCTTTTGTTTATAATCTCTTTTTCCCTTTTCTTCTTCTTCCCTCCATTTTTTATTCCCCTTTCTATTTGAAAAAGATCTCCGTCTTCCTATTATCTACCTCTTTGTTCATATTTTGGGCTTCTCATGTAAGAGAAACCGTACAGTGCTTAAGCCTGTGTGCCTGATTTATTTCATTTAACACTATGGTCTGAAGGTACATCTACCTTGTAGACATTTTCCTGCCAATACCTCAAGTATATTCTTCTTGAGGGCAAAATTGTACTCCATTGTGTGTATTTTTTTTAATCTGTTCATCTGTTGATGAGCACACAGACTATTGCCAAGACATAGCTATTATGAGTCGTGCTGCCATAATCACAGGTATGCATGTGTTCCTGTCATACAAGAACTTTAACTCTTTTGGGAAGATTCCTAGGAGGAGAATAGCTAGGTTAAATGGAATTTCCATGTTTAGTTTTCTGAGGAATCCATAGCGCTTGTACTGGCTTACTTTCCCACCAACATTATTTCCATTGTAAGTGGAAATTAAGGACAATGATGGCATTGACAAACAGGAATTCGCCTGTTGTGGGGTCTCTGGCTCCCTGGGCCTTGCTGGAAAGATGCTCAGAAGCAGGAGGGACAGCTGTGTACTCATCGGGATCCCCTTGGTGGCCACTGTGCCTGGGCCTGTTCGTGTGAGGAGGTGACTCTGCTCACAGGCTGCTGCTTAGTGTACAGTGGGCTCCCAGTGGTCCTCTCGGAAAGTGCTCTGAGTTCGTCCCCAACTAACAGGCATTTATTTTCTTTGTTGTAAATTCTGGACCTGTACTGCTAGGCTGTATGCAAAATGATAGAAGGTTTGACCATCTAGGCCTTGAGTTTCGAATCAGAATTCAACAAGGGCACCATGAAAGAGAGCCACACTGAGGGCTTTCCAATGTCAGGTCCTTTCACCTCATGCCCCTTGTTGGGACTGGTGTTGTCATTATCCCCATCCACAAAACAAAGCAATTAGCAAGTTCACTGAGCTCTTCCCTTAACAGCTTGGTGCTTTTCTGTATACCTGGTATGCTTCAGCAAAACTCATATTTAAAAAATAAGCTGAGGTTACTGAAACTCAGAAGTTTAGTTACTTTAGTGTGAAGTCACCAAGTAGCATTAGTAGGAGTAGAATTTAGCTCCCTACTTGTCTCACTTTGGAACTCACTTAGCTCATACTCTATAAAGCCATCTTTTATATTTGTTAACAAATTAGCCATGCCACATGGTAGGTCATTAATAGAAATAGCTATTTCTATTTTCCTACACAATGAATCTTTCATCTGGTCATTTCTTAGAGAGAGGCCCTTCCCTTGTTGTTGTTGTTTTTTTTTTTAATTTTCCCTGAATTTATTTTACTTTAACCATTTTTCTTGATTGTTGAAGAAATGGGGGATAAATCATATCTTAATGCACATTTTAAAGACAATATCCTAGATTCATGTACTTCTTCTTAACTAAATGCCTGTTGCATGCCAGAGACTAAGTTTGTGAAGTTAAATGAGGTGGTCTCTCCTTTCAGGGGGCCCTGAGTCCCGCAAACAGACTTATTTTTAAAATATTAAAATTGGCTCCAATATTATTAGCTCCAATTTCAGGTTTTTTTAGGTAGAGGTAAAACATCAAAGAGGAAGTACCTGTGGTGAATAGAAAAGACCACAGGAAAGTGAGTCTGACTCTTTTTTTTTTTTTTTTTTTTTTTTTTTTTTTTTTTTTTTTTTTTTTTTTTTTTTTTTTTTTTTTTTTTTTTTTTTTTTTTTTTTTTTTTTTTTTTTTTTTTTTTTTTTTTTTTTTTGGGACAGTGTCTCACAGTGTAGTTTAGGCTGGCCTTGAGCTCACTATGTAGCCCAGGCAAGCCTAAACTCAGCAGTCCTCCTGCCTCTGCCTCCCAAGTGCTGGGATTACAGATGAGAACCACCACACCTGGCATTTGTGGTATGTGGTACTGATTGCTGGTGGGCATGAGTCACCACACCCGGTATTGTTGTGTGTGGCTACTGGGGATCGAACTCAGGACCTTGCACTTGCGAGGCAAGCGCTGGAACTACTGAGCTAAATCTCCAGCCCAAGTCTGATCTTGAAGTGCTCTGTTGAAAGATAATTGTTGGGAGGGGGCAGGATATGCCAAGGCTTGGGTCCCCAAACTGGGTATCTTAGAAACAACAGAAATTTGGAGCTGAGAATGTTACTTGGTGGCAGGTAATATGTTTAGCATGTGCAAGGGCTTGGATTAAATCCCTAGTACCAAACACAAACAAAATTGGGAATTTATTCTTCCACAGTTCTTGAGGCTAGAAGTCAGAGGCTGAGGTGCCAGCAGAGTTGGTTTGTCCTCCCATGATGCTTCCTCTGGGCCTGTGCACAGAGAGAGAGAGAGCCCTCCAGTATCACTTTTTATAGGGACACCTGTCCTGTTGGGTTAGTGTCCCACCCTTATGACCTCATTTATCCCTCATTACCTCCTTAAAGGGCCTGTCTCTAAGTACAGTCAGTCACATTGAGGAATAGATTTCAATATATATGGGTGAAACATTTTTATGTGAAACACCTCACTTGAGATTTTCCCATCATCCCAAGGAGTCACAGTAGAGAAGTGGTAGTTATCTTTTGTGTGGAAATCTTCCCTTTCTGTGATCCTGTTGTGTTTCCAGCCATCCTGAGCCTTAAGGGTTCAGGAGAGGGTTTTGTATATGGTAAGAGCTCTGAAAATATAGTTTTCCTTCCCCCTTTCCCTTAGCAACACCAGGCCTTACAGCCCTAAGTTTTTGCCTTGCTGATGGCTCACCCCTCTCACAATGGCTCTTTGCTGGCACTGAGGCAAATGAGCAAGATTGGTGGCAAATAGTATGGCGGTGGTGTCGGAATACCCAGGATAAAGGCCTGGAGCATGCAGTGTGTAGTGAGGCCTCTGCATTCTTTCTGGGTTGAACTGCAGCTCTATCGCTTAGTAGTTATATTACCTGCTTTGTTTCTTTAACTGGAAAACAAGGGTACTGATATTATCTGCCTACATTTAGGACATCTGTGAAGACTAAGCAGATTATAACACATAGGGCCCTTAGAGCAATACTTAACCTATAGCAGGCGCTCAGTACAAGTTACTATTTCTTTCATTGGCTCAATAGAGATGAAGGTATATGGCTACTGTCTCCTAAGGGTTATTTAGTGATTCGACCCAATTCAAGAATGTTGGTAAACTTAATTTAAATTCGCTCAGCAAACAATACCCATTGTGGAAGCTACCAGACACACACATTGTAGTTCCTTTTGCTCAAGTCACTTGAATCTGTTTTGTGCATGGCCTTGAAAGAGCCTGCTTTCCCATTGAGTATATCACTGTGGGCACAGGGAGAGGGGAGAAGCATGATATGTGGGTATCTAGTAGTTTATGAGCATTTTGGCAAGGAACTGAAGAGCAAATTCTGGAAAACAGCCTGAGAACAGGGAAAGGAAGTCTTATTGGCTCCAAAGAAAATTCTGACATTTCCAGTCCAGCTTGGGGTGGTTAAGGGAGATGATTCTGCAAGGCCTGCTGAGCTGGAGCCAGAATTAAGAATTATGCAGCTGTGGGTTCGATGCCCAAGTACAAAAGGGGTCTCTCTTTAACTGGAGGTAGAAAGGAGGACCCTTCTTCCTATAAGCCTCAGAATGAAGCATACTATAAATTAGCTGTTAGCAGGTAGCTAGAGAAATACACAAATACTTCTCTTGTTGTGACTGCTGTAAGTCTATCTTTGCTGTAAGTCTGTTTTGTGTTATGAAAGAAACAAGTTTAATAAATAGTCTGTTTTTGTCCTCAGTTGTGGCTTGGAAAAGCGTTCAAGATCTCCGAACCAGGAGCCCAGTTGGTTCTGGGTGCCTGTTACTCCCACTTCTACCACAAGGGGGTGACACACCTAAGCTGCAGGGGTGAGTCTCCTGAGCGGCAAAGCCCCGAGCATTGGTGCAGTGTTCAGAACTGTATCACTGATCTTTAAGATGCCCTTGCTCCACCCTTGTGTTTTTTGGTTTTTTGACCTTGTGAAGGTTTCCCTTGTGGGCAGGGATAGCAGCATCCTTGTGGACAGTTTTGTACCTGCTGGATTTATGGTGCCTCTGCCCCCAGCTCTTAAGGGCTCCTTCCCAGATTCTAGTTCTGGTCCGGTTAGTTGGCAGCACTGTCTCCCACCCTCGGGAGCACATAGATACTTGAGAAAAACAATTCCTCTTCCCCTTGGTTCAACTAAGGCAAGGCTGGAGGAATTAAAAAAGAACTTTTCCTTGGAAACAACAGCAAAATATACACAAAAGCATAAATAAATGGATAAATTCATGGAGTTTAGCCTGCAGTCCAGGACTCAAGGTTAAAACAGCAAGTAGGACTGGCTAACGAGGCGTGTGCACTAGCCAAAGCCTAGTTTCTTCCCCGTCTCACACGCTAAGACCCCTGTGGAGCAACATTTTTAAAAGATAGCCTAATTTTTATTCCAAGACAGATTGGATTTATAATTTATAACATATGTATTCCAAAGAGGACACAGTGGAGCTTGCAGTAAAAATATGTATCAGAGCTGTTAGGGAATAGAAAATGTTTAAATGTAGAAGAAAACATAAATAGAATGTATTGAAGCTCTAAACTAATAGCATGTTTAAGCATTAAATTTAGCACCAAGGATGGAAACGCAATATGAAAAGGGAGATCCAATGTGTCACACAGTGATAGCATCTAGTAGAAAAGCAAAGAAAAAGCATGTACTTCAAGAAAGCCAAGTTTTTTCCTGCTATTGAATATTTATCACAGTAATTGAAGCATCTGATTTTACAGTGACTTTATGGAATATACCGGAGCCCTCTCCATTTGGGTGATAGTAATGTTTGTTTGGTTTGATCCTCTATCCATATCCAATAGCATCCTTGTTTCTTCCTAGAATTTGTTTCTGTATTCCCTACGGTTACGCTTCATTTTTCTGAAGCTGGTCAAAGGGAGAGAAATGCTCAGCAGAAGACCCTGCATAGGAATGGGCCTCCTAGGGAAGTTATTCCAGCTGAACACAAGAAGGGTATACTTTGGTCTGGTCAGCAGCCATTGCCGCTCTCCACTTCCCTGTCCAAATAAATGGGAGCTTTGTCAAGGCTTTCAGCCATGGACATATATTGGACCCATCAGAAGTGACTGAAGTATTTAGTTATAATGTGAATTAAAAAGAATAACCGTAAACCAGATGCTGGGGTTACAGAGCAGAGCCCTGTTGAACTAAAATAAATTTACCTAAACCAGACTTAAAGATTTGGCCCTCAAAGGGGCCTACATATGTAATGAGCTACAGCCTAACTGGATGCGCACGAGAGTGTAACCTGCATGAGTAGCCTGAAAAAAATCACAGTAACCTACCTATATTGTGCCCTAATAAGGTAAATGCCAAGGTGAACCCATCAGCTCATCTTTGTATGTCATTTCCTGCCTTGGATAATGAAAGTAGCTCACCACCTTGCAAGGGGAGCATGCAGAAGTATCTCTGGTATAGAGCACTGCCTGCTTCTAGAAGCTTTTTCTTGTTCAAATGAACTGTTTAGTTGAACTGGTCATAGTTTTCCTTTTAACAAGTCTCAAGGCTTTTTTTTTTCTATATACAGTAGCAACTTGTGACTTGAGATTTTTCTAGTTTTGGTTGGACTTGAAAGAGTTGATTAGCATGTTATTAATTATTGATGCTGCATGTATGCACACTTGTACACACCTGGCTTACCTGGGCATCCAAGGAAAAACTGTAATGAGCATGTGCTCCTCTTTTCTCTCTTGCTGTATCCCTCAGGACTTTCTGTAGTAGGTCTCTGTATCACCTCTCTCTTTGGTGAAGCCCTTTATAACATTTTTTCTTTTTAGACTCACTCCTTTACTGTGATGGAGCACAGCCTCTTCTAGCTCGTTGAGAAATAATACCTGAACAGTAAATTTCTTGAGATATTGCACATCTGAAAATATCATTATTCTACCCCTCTATAGTTCATTGTTTATAGGATTTTAAGTGGGAATAGTTTGTGCTCAGAATTTTGAGGGATTGTTCATGTCTCCTAGTTCCCAGTATTGATGCTGAAAATTCCAGTGCCTATCTGCTTCCTAGTATATTCCCTGTTTTGCTTGTAAGAACCTCTTTGTAGTCCCAGTATTGGAAATGTCACACAGAAAGCCTTTGAATAATTTCTTCTTTCATTCCCCACAATTGTGTTGAGTACTTCGTGCATCATTCATTCTGGCAATGAATGTCCTTCGGTTCTTAAAAATCTTAGAGTTTTGGTAATTCCCTTGTTTGCATTCTTTTCTTTCTGGTAACACCCATTTGTTGGATATAGGGCTGTCTAACTTTATCCTCCAATTCTTCTTTTTTTCTCCTATTTTCATTTCTTTGTCTTTTTGTTCATGTCTATGACAGTTCAGCTACATCTTAAAACTCTTCTATTGGATTTTCTTACTGCCATTGTCATATTTTTTACTCCAACATTTTTCAAATGTTGTTCTGTTCTAGTTTCCTTATCTCTTTGAGAATATTATTTCTTTGAAATTTTTCTTTGTTCTTTGCAATATATATTTTTATTGAATTTCTTTCACAGGTTTTGCAGAGAGTGTTTCATTTGTAATTTGTTGTTGCTGGTTTTATTTTTCTGCTTTTCCAAATATCTTATAATACTTGGCTTGCCCATTAATGTTTAAGAACAAAGCACAGAAACATATTTGAAAGCTCCATAGGCATGGATAGAGTCTGTTAAATTGGGGAAGGTACAGGATTATCAAGCAGGGAAGGACCTATTCATTTTTTTGGCAGGATTCCAAATGTCTATAGTATTTTTTTCCTTGGTCAGTAGCCTTCTACCCAGTGAACTGTAGTCTCCCCCTGATGAACATAAGCTTAGCCTTTAGTGTCCGGGAACCTAGCAAGCTCAGCATTCTGTATGCCAACTTTTATTTCATCTGCTTTCAACCTTACATCTTCTTTCCTCCTCTGTGTCTCTTGTTCCCATCTTCTGAGCCCCTGTGTGCAACGGCTCATGTGAACTCCCCTGAGAATACAGAGCAGAGGTAGTGTGGCTGGTTGTTGGAAGGTGGCCAAGGAGCTTCAATGTGCATCTCTGTTTGTGTGTCCTGTGCCCTGTCACAGCCTTTAGCTCCCTCTATGTGTGCCCCATGCCTCCCATCCCTGAGCCTTTCTGGGGACCAAGTATACCATCACTTCCTGTTTGGCATTCCCAGGCTCTTGCTTCCCCTAGTCAATTGTTTAGATCTCTTCATCTTCTGAAAGTCATTTATCACTTACCCATTTCCCTCCCATCTTCAAACATTTTATTGCTATATTGGGTTGAGTGTTGTTTCCTCTCCTGTTCTTTGTTTCAATAGCTTTGTGCCATCTCTCCCTGTTGTCTTTAGGTATCGCTGGGGAGGGGGATGCTCTGTCATGTGGAGAGGGCAGTGTTAGGGCCCCGTCACAGGCAAGGACAGGACCCTGGGAGGGCAGGTCCTATCTGCTGGTCACGTGGCTAGTGAGCGGAGGAGCCCAAGCTCACTTCTGAAACCCACCCTCCTCCCACCACATCACACTTCTCCTGATTCTCTGGAATTGCTCAGGGATTCCTTCTTGCCACATGGAACAATATTAATCAAGACTACATACCACATACCATCCCATGGGGCCACATAATTCAGTTAACAGGGCTCTTATTCTTACCTTTGTTCATCCAAGCAATTATTTCTTCATTTCACTTAAAGACTCACCCTCTGCAGCTGCCGTGAACAGCTTGGAGTTGTCTAAAGGTTGAAGACAAGAACCAAAGCCGTGAGCTTAGAAGCTATCAAACTTGAAAGATGCATTGAGGTGAAATCCCACTGCCAAGCCACCCCACCAAACCTTTTAAAAATGAGTTTTCTTTCCAAAATGAGAAAGAACTTCTTGTACTGCACATACATAAAATCGTCAGCTCTGGCATGTCTGTGACAGTATTTCTTTGTACCTGCCCACCCCAACATAGCAAACAGCATAGTCTTCCAATTCCAAAGCCAAGTAATTGTGTGTGGGACACTGATATTTAGAAGTCAAAGATCTTTGTATGTGGGTGGGCTGAACCATGTTTCTTTCTTCCTCTCTTCTGGAGTAGAATTCTATGTTAACAGTTGAAGGACTTTGTTTTCAGACTGAATATGTACGTTGCAAATTTGAGCCATGTGGGCAGGGTTTTGAAATCAAGACAGCCGAACTGTTGCGGTGCTTGTGGAGTTCAAATATTTGGGTGAAACTTTGACTTCATGGGGAAGCATTCAGTTGAAGTTTTTCATCCCACTCATGACCTTGCCCTATTTTTTTTAGCCTTACCAGTCTGATATTTCCCTTGGCATTTCTAAAGAGGGCCATATAATCATTGGCAAGTATGAAGTGCTGTAACATGAGGGTTCCAGAACAAGTCTGTTACAGCTTTTCAAAAGTATTTAAATTAGTCACTTTCGAAAGGAAAATGTGAAGGTATTGTTTGTCTTTAAAGTATTTGTTTTCCTAAGCACAAATGCCTTAGCAACAGTATGTGAAGACAGGTTTATTTCAGCAGAATTTGTAGTAAACAATGTGTTCATTTACAACCAGCCAGTGGATGGTACAAAGTAATAATTTCACTTGTAGTTTTCAAGGATGATATAAGCAGACCATAGCCATTCCAAATGATGCTTTGCTATTCTGTGATCACTGTCTTGGACTACCAGGTTTGCATCCAAAGGAAAGATTTGTCCCCCATATGCACTGGGTATCTTGGTTTGGCTTGACCTTGATTCTGGAGGCAGGCCTAGAGAAATGAACCCAAGTAGTTCACATCAGGAACTGTTGTATCTAAGACAATAAATACTCTGGAGCCTATGTACCTAGAAATATCCTGGTTAGATCTCCTTTTAAAAAAAAAAATCACTTCTTTGGATTTCTCCATTACTTTCTCCTGATCTAGGTGTTTTCTATTCAACTTGAGCAGAGTAGTTTTGTAGCTCCTCAGAACCAAAGACAATGTTGCAGTCAACCAGAGGCTGCCTGAGGTATTAAGGTATTTATTAAAAATGCAAATTCCTGGGCAGGGGATGTAGCTCAGTGATTGAGAGTTTACCTAGTGTGCTAGAAGCCCTGGATTAAATTCTCAGCACCACAACATGAAAATTGGAGATCCCCGAGTCCAACCTAGGCTTTCCGGGCCTTGGAACCTGGGAATCTGCTTTTTCTTCCAGCACCACCTTGAGCTTTTCATTAGTAGGCACAACATTTCATACAAATCCATATTTTCCCAATTTCCATAATGATAAGCATCACATAATATTCCTTCTAAAAATACAAATTCCTGGGCCTTGTCCTGGAACCACTGAATCAAAATCTCCAGGACTGAGGCCTGGGAAGCTGAGAGAATGGAACCTAAGATTCCAGAAAACTTAAGAATGCCGAGGCCAAGGTTGCCTGCTGGAAACCATCACAGGAAATAAACGGAGCCTCGCCCATGACTTTGAAAAACTTTGCATCTTTAATTAAAACATAAAACTAAGGGAGAGACTGAGAAGGATCTTTGGGCCCTGACCAAGTTAGATCAATGTTTTTAGGCTAATTTTACTTGTTTAGCTATTACCTTTCTAAGAATTGTAGGAGCTTCATAATTCTGCCAAGCTGAAGTGTAGCTAATAAAGTCAGCTGTTATTCTAACTGGTTAAAAGATCTAGAGGCAACATTGCATTTATTTTCTTCTCACTGATTACTTCAAAGAGTATTCTTCATTTGCCTTGACTTTTGAAAAGCAAGACTAGCTTAATAGGCTTTTAAGGAGAAATTCTTTAAACAACTGTCATTTCTCATATCTTCTGAAGTTTCCTACTTCAGCTATATGTAAACTATGAGCTTCTGAGATTCAAAAAAAAATATGTATTGTTTATATCTGATTCCCCAAGGTACAAATCAGAGCCTGGTGGATTAAATGAATGCTGCATGAATTAAAAGAAAAATATCTTATTTTGTCTTTGGATTTATTTTCTTTAGTTAAGAATATCCAAGTTAGTTCAAGGCCAGCCAGCCTGAACTTTTTAGACTGTCTAAAAAGAAAAGAAAACTTGCCGAACATGGCAGCACATGCTTGTAATCTCAGCGCTTGAGAGGCTGAGGCAGGAGGATGACCAAGAGTTTGAAGCCAGTCTGGACTACATGGTGAATTCAAGCCCAGCCTGAACTACATAGGGAGACCCTGTCTCAAAAGAAATTTTAAAAAGAATATCAGAAGGAACCTTAGCCTTTCTTGTTTGTTTGTTCATTTTGGTGAGCTTTCTTATATGTGGTAGGAGTATTGATTTATTAATTTGAAGATTTATGAAAAGCAAAGTACTGATTTAAAAAAAGAAAAACATAAAACCGAGAGACAAACCAAACAATTGTACATACCTGAAAAGAGCTGTCCAGATCCCCTATATCCTGCTGAGGAAATTTCATTGCATAAATGGGTTACTATTAGTTGATGGAAAAATTAAGTTAACTGGAATCCCCAGTTCACCAATCGTGCCAGTTAACTGAGGTATTAGTGTCCTGTTTAAACTCTCAGAGCTATTAAATTAAACGGTCATGACATGAAACTTCAGAAAAGTCTCATTGTTGTCTAGAAAGATTGTGTACAGGTGTTGCTAGCCTGCTTTAGAATAAGAAAGGTTTCAGTATTCTCAAAAATCATTTCCTCTCCTGAGGAAATGCACCATAGCCTTTCCAGTACTGTAATTGCTGGCTTTCAGCTTCAAAAGAAAATCCTCAAATATTATTCAGCTTACAGTTTCCACCAGACTTTTCTGAAGACAATAATAAATTTGTGTTTGATTAGTAAAATAATTCCAAAAGTAAAAAAGAACCGTAATTTGATCCATAGAGACTCAGACTTGGCTTAGTTTGGGAAACATTTTCGTTTTTAATGTAAAATGATGCACACAGTAGGAGGCTGGGATCTAACTTAATAGTAGCACGCATACCTAGCATGGACCTCAGTTCCATTACCAGCACTTTGTAAAGAAAAATGCGTACAATTGATGCTTATGAAATGGATATCATTTCATCAACTGCAAAATCTACACTCGGAGTCATTACAATGAGTTCTTTTGGATTGAACCTTGGGCTTTTGTACAAAGCAATATCCTCAGTTCTTATTTTTTGTTTTGAGACAAGGACTCACTAAATTGCTAAGTTTCCCATATTTTTGATGTTTCCCATGCTTAGGTGATATGAGTATTTCTCTTAAATTTTTATTTTAGACTAGTGACATGAAAACCTTAAGAACTGTTTCTTTGTAAAATTTTATTAGTACCTATTTGAAAACTTTTATTAGTATATGTTTGCAGCACATAATGATTACATTCATCATGAGGAGTTGGTACATGGACATAACACATCTGAGTTCTTTTTACCTTAACTTTTACTTCCCTCCCTCCACCTCTCTCTCTCTCCCTCCCTCTCTCTCTCTCTCTCTCTCTGCCCCTTCCACTTTGTAAAAGATTTATTCTGTCTCAAACAGAATAACATCAAATATTTATGGGAGGGCAAAAGTTTTTTCATTTAAGAAATATAATTTTCCCCCTACAGTGTTGGGGACCAAACCCAGGGCCTTGTGCATGCTTGACAAGGGTTGTACCATGGAGCTACACCCCCAGCTCAAGAAAAGTAATGTCCAGTTATCCACAGCTTTTTTTTTTTTTTTTTTGAGACAGGGTCTCACGTTGTAGTTCAGGCTGGCTCTGAGCTCACTATGTAGCCTAGGCAAGCTTTGAACTCAGCAATCCTCCTGTCTCTGCCTCCCAAGTGCTGGGATTACAAGCGTGAGCCACCATGCCCGGCTATCCACAGCTTTTGGTCAGAGTAAAGATGCTGTTCAGTGTCAGGAGGCTGTAATGTTACTACGAGCAGTACTCTGAGCTTCATCCAGTAGCTTCTTTTAGATGATGAACACATGGGGTCATTCGGTTAGGGCTCTGTAATTCTGAGTCTCCATCTCTCCTCCTGAGGGTACCTGTCATGTTTCCAGGGTCCTTCATCCCCTGCATCCCTTTGTAGGTCATTTGGTGAGTAATCTCCCTTGCTTCATGGCTTTCCCACCTTACCTGTGTTGGAGTGAGTCTTACAGATTTATTTGCTAGAAGACAAATATGTGCAATTCTTTAGTTTTGGGAAAGAGAACAAAAGAGAAAAAACATTATATCCCTAAGCCACTCTCATTTCATATATTTAAGTTTATAAATTTACTTCTTGCCTGGATAATTTTTTCTCAGCTTTTTAATTCAGGTGTACTGCCACTGGGCGAGAGACAGATTCCAGTTTTCTTAGTAGTGTAGGTTGAGAAGAGGTGTGTCTAGTAGAGCAAAAAGCTCACTTTCCTTTGATTGGTTTTGTTGTTGTTATGTAGTGATAAATATTTGTCTAAGTTATAAGGTGACATGGGTAATTATAAGTGAAGAAGATGGATACCTGCAGACATTGTGTTATCTCTCCACTGCCATGCTGAAATACCCCAGAAAATCTACTTCACATGAAAGAAACTTTATTTTGGCTCATGGTTTCAAAAGTGTCAGCCCATGATAGGTTAGCTCTCATATTTTGGGGCCTGTAGTGAGGCAGAACCTCATGGCAGAAAATTCATCACAAAGCAAAGCTGCTTACTTCTCAATGGCCAGGAAGCAAAGAGAAGAGGAAAGTGGACCCTGGGTCTCAGTATTCCTTCAAGGGCATGCCCACCCCCAGTGACCAAACTTCTTTCCCCTGAGTCCCACATATCAAAGGGTCCCTCAGCTCCATCAGCAGGGCACCAAACCTCTGACATATGGGGAAAATTAAGACTCAAGCCATAACACCAATGATTAATTAATAAAAAGGACCTCTTCAAGTCATATGTGCTTCTGTTGAAAACTTTATCATGATTTGAAACAGTATGTTTGAAAATCCATGGTGAATGAAGGAATGCATTCCAGGATGTCAGAAAAGGGGGGGATTCTAGTTCGAAAATATCACCGCCAAGCAAAAAAAATGTCTCTGGGCGTGGTGGCACGTGCCTGTAATCCCATCTATTTGGGAATCAGAAGCAGAAAGATCACCAAGTTTGAGGCCAGCCTTAGTGAAAGCCTGTCTTTTTTTTTTTTTTTTTTTTTTGGAGACAGGGTCTCACTTTGTAGTTCAGGCTGGCCCTGAGCTCATGATTGTAGCCCAGGCAAGCCTCGAACTCAGCAATCCTCCTGTCTCTGCCTCCTGAGTGCTAGGATTACAGGCGTGAGCCACCATGCCCAGCACTGCGGTATGTGATACTGACTGCTGGTGGGCGTGAGTCACCACACCCAGCATTGCATGTGGTTACCAGGGATCGAACTCAGGACCTTGAGCTTGCAAGGCAGGCGCCAGAACCACTGAGCTAAATCTCCAGCTCCAGAAAGCCTGTCTTAATATAGTAAAATAAGATATTTGGTATGTAGCTCAGTGCTAGAGTACTTGCACAAGGTTCTGGGTGCAAACCTCAGTACAGGAGGAGGGTATATTTGGGCATCTCAGACTAGAGGGAAGAAACTAGAAGAATGGCATCTCCTGATAGGACAGAGGGGAGATTACCCTATTGAGGGCCTTTCTGAGGAGTCTTTACCACCTGTTGATGCTGGGCTGTACCAGGCCCTTTTAGCACTTCTGTAATCACTGTGCTGGACTGACTGTATCTTCTGCACATTTCACACACTTGCAGCCACCACCAGAATAGGAACATTTCCTGTAAAGCGTGCTACCCAACAAGGTTTCTGTAATCCAAGTGAAAGAAAAACAAATATTGTGCTGTCCAAACTTGCTTACAAGAATACCAAAACATCCAGAACTGGGCTTGTGGTCTTCTCCAGCCCCATTTTTCTTTGTCTCATTTTCTATTTTGATGAACAAGACCACCGACCACTCAGTTGCTCAAGCCAAGTCCCCAGACATCGTCCCTGAATCTGCTCAGCCCCCACATCCTGTCAGATGCCAGTTCTCATTCATTCCACCTCCTAGTGTCTGTGGAATCCATACACTTCTTTCCTCCCCCACGTCCTCCCAACTTCTTGCAGCTCCTGTCATTTTCTGGATGTTTCCTATCCCATCTCCCTGGCTCCCTGTGGAGGTTCAAAGGAGCTTTGAAAAATGCAGATTTGCTTTTGTCAATTCTTCCCCACACCACCACTTTTCCTGCTAAAACTTTTCAGAGACTCCGTTATCCATATTAATTGTACCAGCACTCGAGTCCTCTGTGACTCACTCTGCACCTTTCAGGTCCGTGCACATAGGCTCACAGCTCAGGATTGAACAGCCATGGACTCCTTATTACACCCGCCTTATTGCGCCTCTACATTCACCTCTTTAGAATGGATTCTGCTCTGTTTACCTGAGCCTTAGTTTTGTATTCTGCAAAAATGTGAACAGTACTTGTTGCTTCTTTATAATTTGACAAGTTTCTCAGAGATTCTATTACTGCTTTTTTATTGTAACTAGGTTAAATGTGTTGTTTTTGTTTGCATGTATCTTGTTTACTCCAATGTCGTAGGTTTTTGCTTCTTCATTGTCTTCATGGATATCTTTTGTGCGTCTTCCTTTCCTGCAGTAGGGACATTTGTTTCTTTTCAGCAAGGATCATCTCAGTGTGATTGGAGTATGGGCTGATCTGCCATGAGCTCTGTAAATACAGTGTTGCATGCTGCTTGCATTGTTCACAAGAAGGTATCCAGTCAACGTCTAAACTCGTGTTTAGCATTACTCTGTGCCTTTTTAAGCATACACAGCAGAAGCCCAGCACTCTTGAAACACCGATCCTGTGTCCATCCCTGCTCTGTGGCCCAGGCACACCTGCCAACTCCACCATTTTAACACTGGAATGGTCTACATTGCATCTTTAAAGCAACATATTTCAGATACTTGTTAGCTTTTCAAATCCGCATACCCTTGATGGCCTGGCCAGTTTTGTGAATGTTCTTTAAGAGACTGTGAAGATTTGAACTTCTTGGATGTGCATGGTTTTGTGGGGGGTTCTTGGTTAAGTGAATGGCGAAGTATTTTCACAGATCAGCTCTGGGGTACTTAGAGTAATAGCTCAATGTTTCTGTTAAGTGAAGAGAACTGATGTGCACACAGCACTCAGTCTGCCCAGCCACCCAGAAGTACATACAGTACATCTTTGTGTCCTGCAGTAACAGTATGGAATTTTCCAAATTTTGATTCTGCTCAATTTTAATTCTTCTCTCTTCATTACTTTTTGGTAAATTTTTTATTGCATTTTCTGATTCATGACTACCTTATTAGAGGAGAATTAAAAACTATCAATGTATTTTTTACTAACCTTTTTACTTTAGTTCAGATAGGTTTTCTGTTGGTTACATTTTATTTCCTGATTAACAGATTTCCAGATTGTTACCTACAATAATAATGTTGTCTCCTCTAGCTCTTGAAGGGAAACCAAGGAATAGATATGGTTAAGCTTTTGAGTTCACAATTAAGATGGTTGACGAACCTGGCAAGTGCAAGGTCCTGAGTTTGATTTCAGAATCAAAAGAAGAAGATAGGATTGAGCAGCAAAAAACCCAAAAAACTCTGATGACACCAGGATGTTCTATGGTCAGGAAAAAGTGAGAAAACCCTGGTCACCTAGTCCAGAACTGGGCATCTGGTTGTGGATGATTTGGAAGTTGCATTTGTCTCAGTCTATTTCTTGTTGCTATACCTAAGTGCCACAGTCTGGATAATTGATAAGATTTATTCAGCTCACTCTTCTAGAGACTGAGTGGTCCCAGACTGAGGGGCTGCACATGGTGAAGGATTTCTTGCTTGTGGCGACTCTGCAGAAGTGCTAAGGCAGCTAGGGGATCATCAAATGGTGAGAGAGTCACATATAAGTGACTTTAAATAATTGACCCACTCTCCAGATAAGCTCTTAACCCATTAATCCATTCTTAAGGGCACAGCCTTTCACCTAATTACCTCTTTTTTTTTTTTTTTTTTTTTTTTTTTTTTGGAGACAGGATCTCACTTTGTAGTTCAGGCTGCCCCTGAGCTCACTATGTAGCCCATGCAAGCCCTGAACTCAACAATCCCCTTGCCCCTGCCTCCTCAGTGCTGGGATTACAGGCCTGAGCCCCCACACCCAGCATTGTGGTACTTGGTACTGATTGCTGGTGGGCATGAGTCACCACACCCAGTATTGTGTATTTGGTTACTGGCAATGAACTCAGGACCTTGAACTTGCTAGGCAGGCGCTGAAACCACTAAGCTAAGTCTCCGCTCCTTAATTACTTCTTAAAGGTCCCAGCTACTCCACCTCATAATAGCTCCCGACAATGGTGAAATTTCACCCCGAGTTTTGGTGGGATCCTTCTAACCACAGCAGTGTTCTTAGGTCTGTCTCACATATAATAATTTAACTTCATTGAAAACTCTTTATGATTATGGTCATTAAAATTGCTTAGACCTGACTCCAGTCCTAGGCTTGATACAAAAGAAAACATTGAAACCTTCAGTAAACAGATCAGTGGTTATGAGCTTCAGGTTCAGTAGGTATAGTAGTAGCAGAAATGCTGCTGCTGCTGCTGCTGCTGATGATGATGATGATGATGATGATGATGATGATGAGATGATGATGATAGCCATTTCCATTCTGAGGAAGGGAATTAGAGATGATGTACATAGGTGGAGAGCCTAGTACTGGGTACACAGCAGCCCTCAGGAAACACTGGTAGCTGCTGCTGTCTGAAGCAGCTATTGGCAGAGCCAAATGCTTTCCTTTCAGCCCCTTCCCCAGCCCTGGGCATTAGATAGACATCCCAGCCTCTGAGTGTCCCCTGTCCACCCACCCGCTCCTAGTTCCTGGCCACTGCTCCTCTTCCACCCCTACTGGTCTGTACCTCCTTTGGTCCTTCCTCTCAGCAATTCTTTCACCTCTCAATCCATCACTGTCCTGCCACCCCTCAAGACCTCTCTTACTACTTATGCTGTGTCTTTGCAAATCCCTTCTGTTCTCCGTGTCAGAAAATGACACACACTCATCCAAGAATCCAAGGTAGAGACCTCGTTCCTTCTTCTCTCACCATGACTCCTTGCTGTTATCTAAAAGAAAGCCTAATAATTCTAGTCTAAAATGTATTCCAGATCTCTCCTTCTCCACTGCCATCTCTCTTCCCTGAGTGCCATTCTCTCAAGCAGTCCTTGAAACAGGTCTTAAGCTGATTGGTACCTGGACACTGCCCTCCAGTCCAGTCTCCACTAAGTGGCATAAATGACTGTTAACCTGAGATGTTGCCACTCCCTTTTTAACCCATTAATAATTTCCTTTGTTCTTAGGATCAAATCCAGCTTCTTACTGTGACTCCAGGAATCAGTAGAGTCATTATTGATTCTCACCGTATCCCACTTGTACTTAGCTTGATGAACTTATCTTTATTTCTGTCCTCACTGGCCAGTTGTAACCACAGAGGCAGTTTTTTATTTTTCTCTTGTTCTTGTTTTATTTGAGTTGGATGTCTTACCGCATTGCCCAAACTGGCCTCAAACTCATGATCCTCTTGCCTAAGCCTCACAAATAGCTGGAATCACAGGCCTGGGACACCATGCCAAGCCATTGTGGCTTTCTTCCTCTTCTGTGATCAGTGCTTGCTTCTCCCTCTAGCAGGAGTAATCTTTGTCCAGCTTCACCTTTAGGTTTCAACAGATCACCTCCTCAAAGGGCAACATTTGACGATCTCTTTAAAATACCCCTTACTGCAGCACCTTGTTTGTTTCCTGCTTAATATGTCCCCATGATCTGTACTGTTCCATTGTATGATCATCTCAAGCTCTGTCTCCCTCCCCACCCTGTAAAACCTTGGGGACAGGAACCATGTCCATCTTGAGCATTGTTGTGTTCCCAGCACCTAACATGGAACCTAATTCAGAGTGGATTAGCTATGGACAGAGACTAACTGGCTTCTCCTGTCTACTTGGATCTCATCCTCATTTGTATAAGTTCTCTCTTCCCTAAACTTCACCAGCTGTCATTTCTAGCTATTCTTTCCCTTATACTTCTGAGCACATCTGTGTTCCTCAAGTCTTCTTATTTGAGAAAGTGTGATAGGGATATTCTCCAGAGTGACAAAGAAATAAACTAAAAAGACTCAGTTTTATAATCACTCTAAGTCAGGAAGGTGGTCATCCTAATTAAACCTGTGAACCTTGGAGAATCTAGATTTGAAATGGGAGCGAATTTTAAAGGGGAATCGTGAATGAAACTACTTTTGTTCATGTCTTGAAAACCTAAGAGAAATGCTAGAAGCCTTGCAGACATACTGCTGGTGACGCAGAATCTCACAGCTAGAAATGTATGCTTTAGTCAAAATCTCTCCTTTGTTTAAAGAATGTCTATTCTTTGTATGCATGAGATAGGTATTAAACATTTGTTCTTTGAGAGAATCTTTCCATTCGGGTGTGCCCAGAGAATTACTCGGTTTCAAAAAAAAAAAAAAGTGAGTTTGTTATAAAGACACGTGCTCCCATTGTTAGGGACTTGGTCAGCTTGCCTCACTCTTTATTTCATAGTTGAACTACAGAGAAAAAGAATCTGTTTTCCCAGCTCAGCCTCATGTACTGACCTCATTTTGTATGCCCAGGTCACCGGGACTCAATGGGTAGGACCATGAGGCATATATCACCCACAGCTGCCTTGGCTCACTGCTCAGCCAGATCTTTGGTCAGAACAGATTCTTTTTGAATGGGCTGTGGGCACACCATGACGCATGGCTGGCAAAGCCTTCCTAGTGGGAAAGTGATTATTTAGCACTTACTGTGTTATGGACACAATTCCCAGTATACTGCATATACTTCTCTCTTATCCGTGTTTTATAGGTGAGGCTTGGATGCATTAAGTGACTTGCTTGTAACCACACAGATGGCAAGTAAAGTAGCCAGGTTTTGAACCAAGGCACCTGCACTGACTCCCTAGGCTCACTCATTCCTTACTGTACAGATGACAGTAAGTGTAAATGGACAGAGTAGGAATAGTGGAACTGCAATGAGCACAGAAAGTGCAGTAACAGTGATGTATAGAGTAGTTGCGGTCTAATTCTTGTGTATACTTGGAGAGAGAATGGGAATATGTGAGGAAAGACCCAGAGGTCTGGGTAAAGCACTCAGTCCTAAGTTGCTAGGAGGATGGATGGTTGTATCATCAGAAACAAATGAAGGGGAAGTTGTAAACAATCACAAATAGTGAAGTAGTGAAGATCGTGGGGGTTTCTGTGACTTGGGGAGATTATAAAGAAATCGTTCCATCTTCAAAGAGTTTAAAGTTTAAAGGCTTTGTGGGTATCACTCATAAATTAGTTTCTTTAGACACTTACTGGTAGAACTGATAAGCAAAGTAGTATTCAAATCTTTTCTAGAATGCTGATCTTGATCAGCCCTAGTCCAGCAAGCGGGTGAAAGATCTGAACAGGAAAGCTTTCTTTCCTCTAGCAAGACCAGTGATGTTAAAAGCCAAAATGGTAGAGTGGTGAAGCTAGATTAAATGGCAGATTTGAAGACTTGAATAGGAAAAGTTACCTTACATAAGATTAAAAGTCAGCTTTTTGGTAGAAAATCTCATAGTGAAGGCCCGGTTACAGTCCTTTTCTCAGAACCAACATGAGACTATAGTGATGAAACTATAGGTTGTGATTCAGTTATTCAGATCTTATATTCAATCCCATTGAATGAGACTGGAAAAGAAGCAGCACCTCACAGCCAGGAATCTGTCAGAAGGGCCCACTTAGAGCAGATTGCACAACCCATCAGACTATACACCAGTGGAGCCGTCGAGCTGAGATCTAGCCACGTAAACACATGCCTGCTCCGTGGCAAGGCTGAGCAGCTTGGATTTCCGGCACTGCAGCTTCAGGATGGGTGGGAGATGGCCAAGGCAGAAGGGCCTCAAGCCAGTTATGCAATTAACCCATAGTGCATGCTGGCCTCCACGCTCGTTAAGATAAATTTTGAAATCATCTGCAAGCCCTTGAGCCAGATCATCTCATTGTGAGGAGAAAATCAGACTATATAGACCTGCATAGCGCCATGCAGTAAGGCTGGGGCACACATTCCACCTCGTTCCACCTCTCGCCCCCAGCAGGAGCAGAATGAATCACCTGCAAAGAGACCTCTGGCTATGTGTGGCCTGGTATGGTCCTCCGAGCAGTGGGGGAAGGGTCCCTCCTGAGGTTGGTGACCAGAGCCAAAGCCTGGACCTGGGGACCCAGCTGTCCTAATCACGTGCCTGCCTCGTGCGCCCCCGCCATGATGAAACCTATAGGGGATCTTAATTAGCAAAGACTGCAGCTCCAGGAGAGGAGGGAAGTGTTTAGCCATTTCCAGTCCAAGAAGATGACTTTTGGGATCCAAAAAGCAGAACTAGGCTCCAGTTGCTTTTATTCGAGGCATTCAGAGTGCTTCCCACGTATCTCATTTATCCTCATGACACCCCTGAGAGGTAAGTTTGTTTGAGATTTATACAAAGTTATGATTATGCCTACAGATTCAAGTTCCTGATTCTATGTCATTCTAAACCTCAAGTCTCATCCCCTTCTCACTTTTCTTAACATAACGAAACCCTTTGGGGAACGAAATGTTTTGGGCTCTAGCCTCGCCAAAGGGTGATTCCCCCCCCTCCCCTTTTTGTTGTTAAGTTTGATTTATTACTTAGCGTTCTAGCCAGGCTCGATGGATGTTCAGAATATTATAAATAATGTGGATTGAAAAGATTGTGCTGAAATGTTTATTGCGTTCTTAGAAAGAGAACAAGGAATGGCGTGGAGAGTGTGGCAGTGGGGAAGGAGGGAGGGAAGGCAGAGCTTGCTCCTAGGATATTTTAGTGTGTCAATAAAAGACAGTGCTCAGAAGGGAAAGGGCTTATATTGCAATCCGCTATCAAGAATGTAGAAGTGTTCCAGAGGGTGTAAAGATAGATTTAAAGAATGTAAGGGCCATAAGGAACTAATCATTAGACATTCCCTCTCCCATTTCCTCACCCACAGTGTTCGCAGAGTCTGTTCACAGGAAGGCAGCCTGTGCTCAGACACCATGCAGGGTGACAGATGCCAACACAGTCCTCCCTTGACTTAGCTGGCACCTTCAGAATCTGGAATCTTTGTCCTATGGGTCCTCTAGAGATACAAATGTTATCCAAGACTAGGACCCTGAGATAGAGTCTCTTTAAAGCTAAAACCATCCCAAGTTCTTTCTGCTGGGCGATCTTCATTTCTGATTCTTTTTCTTCTTTGAGGGCCTTTCCTTAGGCTCTGTGGGGAGAAAAGTCAGATTCCTTAGCAGCCAAGGTCATTGTGTCAACCTAATGCCAGATAGAAAAGTCTGGCAACCTGGTGGAGGCCGTTCATCTAAGTCTCTTTATTGTAAGAAGGAACAGTCCTTTGGCCACACTGGCTGCTGCTCCGGGTCCTGCAGGCCTCCCCAGGACAAAGCTGCCTTTCTTTGTCAAGAGGAAACAAGCCAACGGAGTACAAGGCTGGGAGAGTTGTGAGGGCAAACAAGTGTTGTGTGTCAGACACATTCCAGGCCGCCCTACTTCTCCTGCGGCCATGTATCATCTAGTGTGCCCACAGGTTCCTGCCTCACTTCAGACCAGTGCCCTCCTTCTGGGCAGAGCCCCCAGACCATCATTTTGGAGTACCCAGGGAAAACAACACCTCTTCCTTATTGTGTCAACAGAAAGTTTGTTCTCTGGCCTCTGATTTTAACCTCCAAACTTCAGGTTCTCAAAGTTCAGCACCAGCAACATCTTGTTGAAATAGAGTCCTGGCTGGGCACCCTTGAAGCTGCCTTTCTAACAAGCTCTCGGGTGATCCAGTGTGTCTGGTCCCCCTCACAGTAGCCCTGGTTTCAACTTGTTTTTCTGTTGTTAGGTAGCTTTTGGTAACTTCCTTCTTAGGAATGTCTTTGAACAGAAGGTGATTTAAAAATGAAATTACAGAAGATGAAAGAAATATGAACTGAGGCTCTTTGAGTCATGCAGAAAAGGGTCCACGTGGCTGGATTAACTCAGTAAAAACCATGAGCATCTGGTGAAACCCCAGCATTTCACTAAAGAGTAGCTATTTATTGATGTGAAAGGTTGGAATAGAGTATGACCTCCCAGACTTTATATTCATATCACTGCCCAACAGTGGCAAATGCATCAGTTTTGATGTACTTTTCTTACTCCAACTTTTCATGGTTTTCTAAACCATTACTCCCTAATCACCTCATTTACTGATATTTCAGTGTTATTATTCACTCATTCATTTATTCACGTTTGTGTTGAACACTTACTATGTGCCATTTTAACAACTAAAATACACCCATATTAACTACCACTGAGTCACACTAGTGTCTCCTAACATTGTAAGCTGCTGTTCAGTCAACCAAAATGCATTGAATATGTGAAGTCACACCCTGCATAATGTCATTCCAGTCAGCAGTTGACCAGATGTGTGACAGCGGTCCCAGAGGACTGTATCACCTACTGAAGTTGTGGCCATTTCAATCTGCATAAGTATACTCTATGCATGTTCACACATGACAAAATCACCTAGTGGCACTTTCTCAGAATGCATCCCTGTTGTTAAGCAATACTTAACCATATCTTACAAGCGCTGTGACAGGCACATACAATCCATGCAGGGACACACATATGGCCTGTTGTCTCTAAGACTTTTCAGACTGGCAGGAGTCGTAATTCATCAACCTCATTAACTGTTACCTAAGTAATATGTTAATTCCTGCATGGAATGTGTTTAGTATGCAGACGCATAAAGCAGCCCTCAGATGTTGGAGGAGGAGGCAGAGTTCCTGGGGAGGGAGCATTTCCCAGTGTGCTGGGTACATGGAAGCTGGAGGAGGCTTGGAGTCTGCATGGACCATCGCTGCCAAGGCACAGAGGTGTGAGCGAGCAGGCTGTGTTGAAAGTGGGAGGCCAAGGTGGCAAAACTGGATCGTTTCATTGGTAATGCATCATAACTCACCTTTATTTTGCTTTGAAATGACTTCTGAAATATCTGTAAACCAGCAAACATTTCAAGGCCAAATCTGCCTTTCTGGACTGCGTAGACTATTTTTTTTCCAGGACAGTGGATAAGCAGGAGTTAATGACATCATTTTGTACCCAAACACCTTTTATTATTGGCCCTAACAACATCCATTTGAGAGGCAGATATTTTGTGTTACTTGTGTAACATAACAGCCAAATCTCTGGTGTCGGCTTGAGTAGGCTAATGTGTAACATCTGATACTCAGGTACAGTCATCGGTGTGCCCTTTGCTGTGATCCTATCTAGTCTATTTCAGCCCCTTTCACACTGACCCTCTCTCCCCACACACTCCCTTCCCTGCCAAAGGGGAGCCCAGGCCTCCCTGTGTGCGTTAAGCATGTGTTCCACGGCTGAGCTATGCCTTTCACCCCACACACCAAACATAGTCAGAAAGGAGCAGGAACTTGCACTGATTGCTTATCCTCAGAAATGATCTGAGCCCCACTCCAGGCTGGTCCCCGCAGGTGCAGGTGTTTCCCCATCTTTCAGCTCTGCACTGACTCCCTGGGAGCTCTAGCTAGCCTCCTTCCCAGGAGAATCACTACTCATCTTCAGACATTCTAAAACTTACGGCCTGGGACCTTATCTGTGTCTTTTCAGTAGACTCGGTGGTGGTATCTGTGTCCCAGAGATGTGAAGTCGGTTAGGAGGGCACCAGGTCTCGCCTGAGTTTTCACTTGGGAATACTGACAGTTCGCTGCTGCACTGACACCAGGCTCTGAAAGTAGAAGCCTCTTCCGTCTGAGGGCAGGTGTTACAGATCCCAGATGACAGCTCTTCACTCATCTTTGGGGCTGTGGGAGCACTTGATGGGAGCAGTGGGTGGAGGAGACATCACTGCAGATCACCAAGACAAAGGAACGGCTCCGTCGCGTGGTGTGAACAGCCATATTCCTACCGTGCACCTGGGGTGCAAGCTCTGTGGCCAGAATGTCCCCAGTGCTCCTGTGCTTTCCTGGATGGGCCTCTAAGCCCGAATGCGGCTCCGGTAAGAGACTCTGCCTTCCTGACCCACTGTGGAGCAGCTTCAACACCTCTGCTTCCGTCCTCATGCCACCAGTCTTGGTGAAGCCCACACAGCTCCCAACTGACGGTTCCCATCCTGCTACTAATGAAAAGTTAGCAGATGACCAGTGTGCTAGGTAGTTTCTACTCCTTTCTTGCCACCAATCATCATGTCACAGCGACGGCATTAAATTCACGTTCCAAGCCCTAAGGAGAGCACCAGGGGAGGTGGGGACAGAAGGCACACTCCCTTCTAAGAGAGCAAATGTCAATTGCATTCAATTGATGTGCTCTCGATTTAGGTATGTTTATTCACATAGACATATAAGCTGTTGAATAATTTTGTGTGCACATGAATTTCAAAATGTTTTCTCAGTTTATGTGTCAGTCAACAGATGGGTAAGGAAAATGTGACAATTACATACAGTGGAGTGTAATGCTGCCATAAGGAAAGATAAACTTGAGACATTTGTAGGTAAATGGATGCAACTTGAGAATACAGTTTATGTGAAACAAATCAGACCCGCAAGCTCAGATACCACATGGTTTCTCATATAAGAAGCCATATATAGAGATATAGACAAATAAGATAAATAAGGGTGGAGAATTTCCCCAAATTACATATTCCATTGTCTTAAAAATATTTCATTATATATGCTAATTTTGTTGCATTTATACTAGTAGTTTATCTTGGTTGAAAAGCAAGTTTGTGTTATCTGGGATTTTTTTGGTCAGAATCTTTTTTTGTTTATGTCTTGGACTAGAGTACTTTGAAAATAATGCATAGTATAATAACTACTATCATTCTCTTATTTGGTTATAAAAAGTTGTTTTATTTTTTCGTAAGATAAAAAGGGAAAAACTGTTTTCCTGGTAGGGCCTTCAGGAGGGAGGGAGATTGGTCGGTTGTTGAGAGGCGCCTGGCAGCCATGCGTGGCTGTGCTGAGCGGTCAGGCTCTCCTCAGAGCTCCCTCCCTCTGCGGGCGTTGTGCAGTGGGAGGGACGTGGGCGGTGTTGAGCGCTGAAGGTGATCGCAGGCGGAGGGGGACCCGGCCAAGGGTAATGGACGCCACTGTTGCAGCAACACAACTTAGATGGTACCACGTGCCAGGCAGTGTGCTTAGCCAGGCCTGAGCATCACATCTTCTTTCTTCTCCCTGGCAACTTAGAGCTAAGTGTTACTGTTCTTTCCATTTTAGACTTAGAAGTTTGACTCTGAGTTCTTACGTACACGACAGAACTGCAATTTGAATGCAAGCGGTTTGACCTTTGAGCCCATGATGCAACTTCAGCCTCCCAAAGAGGGAAACTTCGTAGTCACACACACGTTCGCACAGTAACTTCCTCTGTCATCTTGCTGCACACTTGCAGAGTGAGACAGTGCTGGAAGCTGGTGGGCCACTGTGCTTAAGACCACTTCACGGTGAAAGCTGAGGTGAACTTGTGGATAGGGTAGAACCAATTTTTGTGCCTCAGTGATGAGATCAGGCTTCATGGCCATGTGAGTAATTATGACTTATGTTCTGGTTATCTGAGAAAAGACACAGCCCTTAAAGTGACAGGACCATGTCTGATTGTGCTCTCTCTCCAGCCTTGATTTTTCTTTTCTCTTCCAGCCCAGAACAGTCATCTTTCTCCCGCCCTCACCAGCACGGCCCTCAATCATATATAGTCTGTGCCACTTGGGATTTGTAAGAATGTGAAGTTAGTTGGGGACAGATGTGCTCTCCAGAGTCACAGTGCAGCTCTCCACCTGAAATCTCAGTGTTCACAATCCCAACTTTATCAGGAATACATTGACCTGAGTTCCTCCCAACTCCAGTGACATGTCTCTCCTGTTTCATCTAACTTCTACTGAAAACCGGCTTCCTCTCAATTTCCACAACCAGCTGGTAGCCAGCAGTTCGCAGCACGGAGCCAGGCACTGTGCTGAGGTGAAATGGCCCCCTGGTAAAGGCAACAGCCATTAGTTTAAGACATATAGTTTTCATTTTGGCACAGAACGGTCAAAATAGACTATTTGATGAATACCTGCTACCCACACAGCAGCACACTCCTTCTCACTTCCCATGAGGCCCTGTGTGCCCCACAGACCATGCAGATACCACACAGTTCATTTGTCAGGTACCACTGTCCTGGAAAGTCCTGGAGCCCATTGACAAATTCTTCCTCTCCAATTCTCCCTTTCTATGCACCATAATAAGTCTCCATTCTGTTTCCACTTGTCATTACATCACCCTTCATTCCAACAAGTCTTCGTAATGTGTTATTTCTAAGCTTACATATTATTAACATTTAAGGATGGCAGCTTCCTATGCCATGTAGGAAGGTACCCAAATCTCATTCCAATCCCACTGTAGAATGGCAGGATCTGGAAATTATTAGCACTCCCTCCCCCACGTGTCCCCCAGACCGGAGGGAAAAAGACACGTGCTTCTGAGCTGTCACCTAGGTTAAGTGCTAGGAAAAATGTCTTAGTTTTGTTGTTGCTGAGACAAAAACACCCCACACTCAGAAGTTGAAGGAAGGTTTATTTTGGTTCAGTTTCTAGAGGTTTCAGTTCACAGTCGACTGGCTCCAAGGCAGGGTGGCACAGCAGAGGGCAAGACAGAGTAGAAATGGTTCATGGCATGGCAGGCAGAAGGCAGCAGAGCAACAGCAGCAGGTTTGTTTTCCTTCTCTCCTTTTATATTCCTTCCAGGCTATAAGCTCTTTGACTTTTGCCATGCAAATGTAGGGTGGGGCCCTTGTTATCCTCACCCAGCACTATGCTAATTTAATACTACCCATCCTCAATCCCAGTATCACACGCACTAGATCCAGCCAGCTCCAAAAGAGTCCCATCTGTGGGTGCCTGAGAATTTGGGGGAATCTAGATGCAAGCCATAACAAAGAGATAAACTATATTTTTCTCTATGGCACTTAGCATCTTCTAATATTACATTATGTACTCATGTTTTTGCCTTCTGTCTCCATGCCTTCATCAGTTCAGTGAGGAAAGTATTTTTCTCTGATTTGTTCATTGCTATAGATTATAAATCAGTATTTGATAAATTCAAAGCTACCTCCCCCCCAGAGATGGAGAACATAGAGGATATCAGTATTGTTTTTGCTTTCCTGACCACATCGGGAATGAGGACTGTTTCATTGTTGATTAAATACTGATTTAGCAGTACAAGGTGTAATATGCATAATTACACAAAGCATATATAAGATGCCTCGCACTAGTAATGGTGATGGGCAGGGTTCTTGAGGACCATGGTTGAACCAGGCATGGTGGTATACACACACCTGTACTCCCAGCATTCAGGAGGTTGAGCCTTGAAGTATTTTGAATTCAAAGCAAGCCTGGACTACACAGTAAGACTGTGTCTTTCTTAAAAAGTGGTATGAGGAACTTCATGGATTTGCCATTGGGCTCTTACACTAGTGCTCAGTGTGAGGAGGGATTCCCCCTAAAGAGAGCTCAAAGTAACTAGTTTTCCCCACTTACCATTTTGTTAGCTTTCCACACAGAGGGTGAGCTTTCTTCCCTGATATTTGCACTGTGAACCTCTGCCTCAGAATATGAGCCCATCTTTTATGTACTTTAGCTCTTCAAAAATAATATCTGGAGCATTAGTCAAAGAATACTTGCACAATAATAAGTATATGACTATTAAAGAGTTTAGTATCTGAGAAGGCCCTGCTGTAATAGTGACAGCTATTTCTACTGGGTCCTGCACTCATTCAGAGTAGGGCTATAAGCTCACTTATAATTACCTACTTCACAGTAATTTATGACCTCATGCCCCAAGGAGCAGTGCCTCTGTACTGTCCTTTCAAGACTAAACCAGAAACCAAGAATGGTAGCACATGCCTGTAGTCCTGGTACTTGGGAAGCTGTGGCAGGAGGATTGTCTGAGTTGTCTTGGCTACTCAAAACAAACAAGACAAAATCAAAAAAGAAAATAAAAAGGAAGAAAATACTTAAGCTAGTAAAATAAAATCATTCTCATGTTACTTTTACATTTTTCCAAATGAGTAGAGACAAGTAACTATTCTGATGATCACTTCACTGAAAGAGCTTGGTTATACATAAGAGGAAATTACTCTAGCTCACTCAGGTTTTTAACAAATGTGGAATTTATTTAAGTGATGAAGGGTTACTTGCAAAAATCTAAGGGATGATAGAAAGGACCAAGTCGAGGGAAGAATTAGAAGGCAGGCGAGCGTGGGACCTTTGGGCTCTTTGTGGACTTTGTAACTTGAGGGTTATCATTGCTGGGACAGGGCTCCAAATATACTCTGTTCAAAATCCCAAATCCTCAGATAAGAGGGCTACTTGACCTCCTGTGGGCTGTCACATCAGCTGCATATGCAGAGAGAGGGTCAAGTTGAACACAGATGGCCACCAGTCATGACATAACATGGTTTTCTGAGATTTAGAACTAATGGTGCATCTTGGTCATATGACTTGCTTTTAACAAACAGGCAGATAAGTGATGCGTTGACAAAGCTGTCTGGCCTCTGTCTACCCACATGAGAACACCAGTGGCAGTACCCTCACATCACCTTCCCAGGTGTGCCTAACTGGTGCCAGGCAACATAGCCCAGTGCAGCTGGAGGGTCTGCAGTGGTGAATCCATCCCCTGGCTGGAGCCATCAGAAATCTTTTGACACCCAGTCAAGAGGGAATTGTCAAAACAAGATATCCATAACAGAGTTCCTGTCTGTTTTCTCCAAGACACTTGAATTCCTGCCAGACTCCAGACAGATTCACATTCCCAGGGGTGACTTACAGCACAATGAGGGGATATTTCTTAGCAAATATTGATGTGCCCGAGAATTGGCATTAAATTATTGACTTGACAACTCGTAATAGGCTGCTTTTGATTGCTGATATGAAGGATTATCTATTTACAATTGAATTCTGCTGTTGAATTGTGGTGATTGCTGAGCTGAACTTACTTTGGGGAAGGGAAATGAATAACACTCTTAAGAACAGAGGTGGGGCCGGGAAACTACTCAGCACTTTCTGTGCAGGAAGCAACAATAATGGCCAAGTTTTTTACCTACTGCCTCTAGGGATTGACTATCATCTGTAGGGTTTCTTGTTTTGTTTTAGGGATGAGTAGAGATGGAGTGGGTTTTCTGTCTTGCTCATGAGAGACGCCAAAGAGCCAAATATGCATCATAGTACCCATTGGATCCAACGCACAGTAAGCACACAGTAAATATTTGTTGAGCTGGGTTCTGGTTGGGTACATCTGTCTCAGGTAAACCCTTACCAGGGTAATGTTTGTGGGCAGCAGCTCTTGTTGCAGCCTGATTTACCTCAGCTGGTGAAATGAGCTCTTGCGAGTATCTCTGCCAACGCAATGCTGGCCTGACTGTGGCCTGGGGGTGCAAGTGTACCTCCAAAGCCACCTGACGCCTGGCCAGGTGCTCATGCCCCAGATTCCAGAGCCCAGACTCGGAGCCTGCCTCTCACTAGGCCACCATCCAGCTCCTCTGCCCCCGCTCTCACAGTCTTAATTCCTTTTAATTTCCTGTTCCTAGACCAGTCCTTTTTTTCCCCCTCAACCCCACCCCCACTCCTTTCAGGTCACCTCCCTTGATTCCTACTTCCTGCTGAGAGCGCTCTTGCTCCCTCTGGCCCCCAGATGTCTCTCTCCCCACCGCTGTCCTCCCCAGCTGCTGCCTTTGCTTTTCTGTTTTCACAGAGCATGTGTTACATCTTGTCAGTATTTCACAGGGCTCTGCACTAGGACCTCAGGACCCGGACCCAGAGGTGTTTCTTCTCACAGTGGGGGTGGGGGTGGGGGTGCCAAGGTCTGGGAGATACTTCCGTCCTCCCAGAGCTGACATCCAACTCTGACGACCTGTTGGCACCTGCCTGACCACTCCACAGTCACTTCAGAAAAGACCACAGTTCTTACCTTCAGGAAGTCAATACTTTTTAAAAGGCAACCACCAGTAAGCACCAGCCCTGTGCCAAGCCTTGGGCTCTGTCATGATGCCACTCAGTCCCGAGCAGGTTAGGAGATGCCATGGAAGCGGAGTGCAGAGGTGTCGGGCGAGTTGCTCACAGCTGACTGAGGAGGGCCAGGCTGCGGGCTGCAGGCCCTTCTTCCGCTCCCCACTGTGGCGTGGGCTTGTCAAAAGCCAGAGACTATTTATTACATTCAGTCCACAGGACACAAAGCTGAGATAAAGTGAAGGTCTGTTTAATTCTAGTGTTTCTGTTTTCAGTCAGAACCAAAGCACGGGCAGATCCTGCTTGGTGGCATTTGGGGCTTTTAGTTTTGTTTTGTTTGCTTTTGCCTTGTAATGTGTTTTTGGAGCCACACAGTCACTTGTGTGTCCCACTCCATGGCTTGTCACCTTCACCTTTAAGAGTCCTGCGGCCTGCCCAGGTTCCCTGCTCCCGCCCGACCTCCCGGCTCCCGAGTCCTGCCGGCTCCATGCCGCTCCCTGTCAGGGAATGTGGCTGTTTGCCCAGAGCCAGGCCTGCAGTTGGCTGGCCGCCTGCCTAGGGCTCCCGTAGAGGACTGTGGCATAGTTTTGACATGAGGAGCCCTACTCCTCTCATCCTGCTTGGCCTCCGAGTCTCCATTTTCTTACCTATAAATTGGGAGAAATTATTACCCGACTGGCCTCATTGCCTTGCGATGGGACAGCTTGGGATCTGGGTACTATGAAGATTTCCGAGTACATGTATTTACTGGCATAATAGCACTCTCATTTCATGACTTCTGTTTTTATTGTGCTGCTGCTGTCCTCCTGAGCCTCATCATCATCGTTGCTGCTGCTGCTGTTGTTGTTGTTTTTATAAACTACTGCTCTCAGTGCTGTGCCGGCCGCCGTGGCTCCCAGGCCCAGGCTCTGCTCCTCCCACGTAGCTGAACGTGTGGTAGCATCGAGTCCTCCTTTTGGTTTGCTTTAACCTTCTGGTCCTCTTGCCTGCGGCCTCCTCGTCCTCTGCCTGTGCCCCGGCTCTGACCTCTGCTTCCTCAAAGGCTTTTTACATTTCGGTTTTTCACAGCTTCTCTCACCTGGTGTCCACTTGGCCGTGCTCTGCTTGCCAAGTGGCTCCAGCTTGTGCTTTGCCCGGCACAGCTGCCCTTCCTGTAGCTAATAACCAAAACGGATGCTGCCAGCTATTCCACTCTGAACTTCCAACCTTCCCTGGACACCCGTCATCACACGAGCCCGGCGAGAATGGGGCGCTCTGTTTCTGCACCAGTTGCCACGCAGGTGCTCCTCTGTTTTTGTTCCTCTTCCTTCTTTTTTGGAATGAATGACATGTTATTTCTTTCATTAAATTGAGAGACCGGCTTTTTCATGGGCCGTCCACAGAGTAGCCGTCAGGTGACCAGGCCGCAGTTCTTTGGCAGGTGCCAGACAGGAGTGATGCCTGTGTCACCGTAGCTACCATTTATGGAGACCCACTTATCTTCTAGAAATCTTATGTAGTTTGCCTTATCAGATCCACACAACAAGCCTGTGAAGTTGGTATTTCTTTAGCCTTGTTTTAAGAGATAGTGAAGCCAAACTCGGTGTTAAGAAATTTTTCCAACGTGTCATAGCTAGTAAGTGGCAGGTTTGAAGCCCAGCATGCTTAACTGTAAAGCCAATGTCCTGCCACCACATTGGACGGCACAGTCCCTGTTTTGGGTGATCTTGTGATTGAATGAAAGAACTATTAACAGTGGGAGAAGTGAAAGCAGCAGGACAGTCACATATGGGCCGTGGCATCCCTGTCAGTGCTCTTGGGAGGCAGGACATGCCGGCCTGAGCAGCTGCTCAGGAGCTTGTGTGGTTTGAGCCGTGTCAAGGCCACATCCCTGGAGCACTCTGGGAGCGAGATGAGGCTGAACTCGGTGTGAAATCCTCGGAGGAGATGGAGGGTAGCACCGTGGAGTTGCCAAGAAAGGAGGCCCCACCAAACAGAAAGGAAAGGTTGGGAGTGTGTGGATGCCGCACTAGAACAACCAGACACAGGAGACCAGAGAAAGCTTTAGCACAGCGGTTTTTGTGGGAAATTAACATGTCGAACTGCGGGGTAGACTGAAGAGGGACAAGGTGAAAGGCAGGTGGGCACCCTCTGCACGTCGCTGGCGTCAGGTCCCCTGGTCGTGCTGGGCTGCTGGGCCCAGGGGTGCCCACAGCTCGAGCGGGCAGGTGAGGCCGCGCCCCAGGGTGGCTGCAGTCCCCGAATCAGAGTGTAAACACACCCACCTTCTCTGCACCTTTACTCTTTTCTTAGCTTATTTGCCCAGTAATGGGATTAAAAGGAACATTTACATGAACTTTTGAAAACAAATTCTTCTCCGGTTTATTCCCTACCTCTGCTCAGGAGTCTGCTGTAACAATCCATGTGTAATCAGTGAGATCCCACTGGTTAATACATAAGCAAATGTCACCGACTGGCGGCACAGTGGAAGGGAAGCCAGCGCCCTCCAGGACTCCTTCCTAACCGGTGCTCTGTTCACCAGTGCAGGGTATTTATTACCTGGGGTTGCTTGGTGGCCCTGTCTCTTCCAGTGTGAAGTACAAGGAAGACAAGAATATGTATTTTGGTTTAAAACAACCAAAAGTGGTGGGAAAGGGCCAGGAATATAGCTCAGTGGCACCGCACGTGCCTGGCAAGCACAAGGCCCTGAGTTCAACCCCCGGTACAAAAAAAAAAAAAAATGGGGCAATAACCAGAAAGGCTTTCCTGTGACCAAAGACTTTCAGATGAGGGTGCCCCGAGTCTCCCTTTGCTGCCGTCCTCTCCGCTATCTACTCCTCTCCCAGCCGCCTAAGCCACAGGGCAGAAGTGGCCAGCACACAGGCCCACCCTCCAGCTCCCATGCAGAGGCTGACCCTGTCCTCTCCTGCCCTTCCCCCTCCTCCTCCCTGCCAGGGCACACTGAGGGCTGTTGCCTGCCCCGTCTCTTGCTGGTTTCCAGTGTTTCACTGGAAAAAAAAGGATGGACCATTAATCTAGATGAACAATCTTCAGAAAACACAGCCCTGTTCCTGAGAGACTGTATTTAATGGCCTTTCCCGGTTTGAAAAGGAGTTTGTTTTCTTACATCTTTTTTTAATTGCCATGAGCTGGACTGTAAATATTATAAGTGGTTGAGTAATACTCATCTGGTAAACTGACCAAAGGAAATGGACATATTTTTCCACCCCTGTCACCCTGGCACCCATGTCTGCCCCTGAAAGGGGCTCTTGAGTACTGGCAGAGAACATCTGCCCTGCCAGGTGCCGGTGGTACCAGGGAAGGAGCTGAGTGATGCGTGGAAGAAACGATCCCCGCGTCCGGAGGCAGCCAGGTGTCCTGCGCTGGGGTCAGGGGCAGAGAGCAGTCATTGTTTAGAAGTTGGCAGGTTCCCAGAAGTTCAACTGTCTTTCTTGTTCCAAAATGTCAAACATTTCCTTAGCTGGGGGATGGATGACGAGACCCCCTGAGGCTTGAGCACTATTCAGAGGCAAAAGAACTAAGTTCTGTCTTTGACATGTGACTCAGTATGGCTTGAATTTTCCCCTATTCTTCCCCCACTGTCGGGACCCTCCTGCACCCCAGAGCCTAAAGCCACTTGGAGGCTTTGCCCTTTCTCCCTGTGTGAAGTCTCACATTTGGCACGTATGAACTGTGGTGGCGTGCGTGTTTAACATGGCGCCTTATTCTCTAATGACAGTTACTAAAATGCCTGTGGACTAATATGCCCAGGATCTGCTTCCAAATAGCGCCTCAGAGTCACTACAGGGGAGCGTGCAGGTAAAGCCAGACAGGCCACAAGCTGATCCCTGTTAAAACCGAGTGATGTGTCCACAACAGTTCTGCGTGCTCTTCTGTCTGCTTTGGTGTCTGTTTGGTTTTCCAGCATAAAATAGTGGAAGAGAGAAAAGGGAAAAAGATGAAAAGAGAAGAAACTCTGTATCGCACTTCTCTAGCCCTGAGGAGTCAGAGTCTCTCTGGCCGATAAGCCCCGTGCACTGTGGGGCTCAGTCCTCCTGCACCGGTGCCACTGGGACAAGGAAGGGACAGGAGCATGGACGCCTCCCAGCGCCACCTGGGTTCCCTTCTACTCATCTTCTTTCTTACCAGCTCCGGGGCCTTCGGCAGGAGAGTTCACTTCCAGAGCTTCCACTTCCTCTCGAGTGAAGGGGAAGGAGAGTGATTTGCAGTGGGGAGCGAGAAGAAGCAGAACACCAGAGCCTGTAGCACGAACCAGGGATCCCAGGACACGGTATCCGAGGCCCTCGGTACTCTTCTCCGCGTCGTCCTCCAGGAGAGAGGCCCATGCAGGCAGGTGCCAGATCTGGGCTCACGTTCCCGGAGAGCTGCAGGCAGGGATCGCAGGATTGATAAGGTCTGCAAACACTGTCTCTTTGGCACAAAGGCTGCAGTTGGCTTTTGCTTATCACTGTCACTTGCCGTCATACAAGAACTTCCCCAGCTGACCCATGGGACACACCTGAGCCTGTTGAAAATCTCCAACCCGAAGAACCCGTGTTTGCTCTGAAAGGGTGTAAGGTGCAAAAATGTCATTTGTCATTACACTTCAAGTTCCCCTTTTCATCTTTGGGCAAAGACCTAGCTTATCATGTTATCAGCCACCATCTAGTGTCAAGAGTGAACTATGTTTTGATTCCTCATGGGTAGTGTGTTCCCCTTCATGGAGGCACAATTTGTCTAATTCACAGTTTCAGGGAGAGACAAATCAGCTTTCAAAAGTTATCATAGGGCCTGGGGGTGTGGCTCAGTAGAGTGCTTGCCTAGCATGCTGTAGGCCCTGAACACACACAAACACACACGACATTCATATATTAGTAATTCCAATAGGCCCACCCACCTTCCTGCTAACACTGTCCTATTAAGCGTGTCTAGAGCTCAGAAGCTTTCCTTGTCTTAGTGTCTCTGCAGTATCTCTTCGTTAACATTGACCATTTTTTGGACTTTTTCCTTAACTATCATCCCTAACATAGTTTCTCAGCTTCTCCTTCTATTTCATGCTGTCTTTTCTTGTCCCTTTCAGATGAGATCAGGTGCATTGAGGGTGGTACAGCCATAGACAAGGTGCTATGGCCATAGATTCTTGTCCCTTGCAAACACCCTGTGTGTTTATTCATTTATATATATTTTTTTTAAAATAGCATTTTTTTTTTTGAGACAGAGTCTCCCTTTGTAGTTCAGGCTGGCCCTGAGCTCACTATGTAGCCCAGGCAAGCCTTGAACTCAGCAATCCTCCTGCCTCTGCTTCCCGAGTGCTGGGGTTACAGGTGTGAGCCACTATGCCCAGCAAAATAGCATTTTTTTTATTGGTACATTTTATATACACATCATGATCATACTCAACATTGAGAATTTATACCAGTATATGACATGACTTCTTATTCTTCCCATTCCCCACCCACTCTACAACCCCCTCCCCCTATTTTGTTTCCTTTTTTTTAACCATCAAATGTTTTCTTTCCCTTTTTTTTTTTTTTTTTTTTTGAGACAGGGTCTCACTTTGTAGTTCAGGCTGGCCCTGAGCTCACTATGTAGCCCAGGCAAGCCTTGAACTCAGCAGTCCTCCTGCCTCTGCCTCCTGAGCTGGGGTTACAGGCGTGAGCCACCATGCCCGATATCATATCATTGTATGTGGTTACCGGGGTCTAAATCAGGGACCTTGCACTTGCTAGGCAGCCGCTAGAACCACTGAGCTAAATCTCTGGCCTCTTCTTTCCCTTCTTTACTTTTCCTTCTTTACTTACCCCTACCCCCTTTTTCCTTTGAATATTTTATTTCACAATATCTATCATACATTTTAGAACTCATTTACATCTTCAGTTTCTCATACCAGAAAAAAGATATTTACACATCTATGACCTGTTCGTTTATATTTACAATGGCGCCTCTTTTGTATGCCAGCTCTGAGTTCAAGACCAGGCTATGTGCTAAACAGGAAGACACAGTCCCTGTTGCAGAGGCTCCTTTGCCAGGAGAGATGCCCAGGAGCCAGTCTGAATGATTTTGATGACTGTTATCATAGACAAAAAGGGGTACTGTTGATTTCAGGTCAAAAGTTAGTTCAGGAAAGTATCCAGACGCTGATGCTGAGGTTTGGAGGACTTGCTAGGCCAAGAAGGGGCGGACTCTAGGCGGATGGGACAGCATGTGTCACACCCCTGGACAGTCAGGAATATGGTGTGTCTTTGGGTGAAGGAGGCCCAGGGCGAGAATGTGGCACAGAGCATGGCTGCAGGGCAGCGGGGCCAGCATAGAGTCCGATCCATAAACCAGAGGGCTCAAAGCAAGGAGACCTGTCTGGTCTCCATCAAGAAAGACGGCTGGGGACTGGGCTGTGCAGGAGTGCAGGGCTGCAGCGGTCTGAGGCTAAGTTGGGGGGGCCACCCGCACCTTTGCGCCTCTCCCTGTGTTTCAGGCTTCATGTGTGTAAACTGAACCAGATGGGTGATTTGGTCTTCCCCATCTGTTATTCTTTATGCCTTTGTTCTAATCGCCTGTTTAGCTATTCTCATCATCACCCTGGTTCGAAAGGTCAGGGCCACTGGAGTGGGCTTCAGCCCTGGCCTGCCACAGCCTCCGTAGAGACAGCTTAGAGCATTCAGCCTCAAGGGCTCGCCGCTGTGAGCCCGCCTGTGCCGTGTGGCTCAAACTCCACTGCTCATTTCCCTCCTTCCTTGTCAGCCCTGCCCTGTCCCAGATGAGCACAGGCCCCACGGGTGCCCTTGTTCCGTCTACCACCCCACCCTTCTCCTCCTACTGCACCATAGAATCCTTTCACCCCGGCCAGGATCAAGTTCTCAACCGAACATCACAAACCATGGCCCCTGTCCCCAGAAAGCTTTTGGTCACCTCAGAGATGTTTCTGGAGATAGAAAAGGTATGGTTTTCTGATTTTGTAATTCTGGCTAGAAGCGAATAGTGCACCCTTTCTCACCACAAGTGTCATGAGAGAAACACTAGCTAAAGTGTTCTACCCCACCCCACAGTGTCACCGCATCACTGGATTCCCAAGGAAGGAAGGAAGTCTCTAGATGGAAGAAATGGGAGAACTGAAAACCAGAACCTAAGGGGACGAACTGACGCTGCTGCTGGGTCACTGACAGGCACGGTGACACAGCAGGGGTCAGCACATTTCTGTAAGGGGCCAGATGATAAATGGTTCGGGCTTCACAGACCACAGATGGCATGCCCATCCCCCCCTCCTCTGCCTCCTTTTATGACAACCCTTTAACAACATGAAAACTGTTCTTAGCTCCTAGGTTGTGCGAAAACAGATCACAGACAGAATTGATCCATGGGCTGCAGTGTGCAGATCCCTTGTGTGGAAACTTCATTTTGTGTTCCATGAAGACAGGGAAGAAAAAGAAGCCGTGGGTTCTGGAGGAGAGAAGCTCTCATGAGGCAGGATCCCCAAGAAAGAGGCCACATTAGGAAAGGAAATGGAAGGGAAGTGACAAGCAAGCTGGCCATGTGTTTTAATTCCTTTCTCAGTATTCAGAACTATGGGCAAGCTGTCCTTACACGAGTTGGGTTTAAAACTTACACTATGTGATGTACATGGAGGCCTAAGGATCTGTGTATCAGATGCACGAAGCCTGAATTTGAGTAGAAAGACAGCCTGCATTCTTCTTTCATGAATGTCTTGTTGAGATTTAGTATTTCCTTCAAGTACGAGTGTGGGCAGCAAACCACAGAAGTATTATTGTGACTGTGTTTTCACCAATCAAAATTAGATGTTTTTACATCAAGATATGTTACACACATTATCTCTGAATTTATTTTTTAGGGCTTTTTCTTTGAGACAAGATCTCACTATGTAGCTCCAAACTCTTGGCAATCCTCCCACCTCAGTCTCCTGAGTATGATTACAGGTGTGCACCACCATGCCCAGCTCTCTGAGTTTCAAATACATGTATTTTGATAAGCATGTTTCAGTATAATTGGAAATTTTAAAACATACTTGTAAGTAATGATTGGGCCAAGAAAGAAATTGTTGCTGAACATTTAAAAATACCTAGAACTGAGAAACTTGACAATGAAATCACACCATATCAAAACTTGTAGTCCTGGGGATATAACATGTCCACCACAACAGCCACTGGCTATGTACCATGGTTGAACAACTGAAATATACTTGGGCACCTGAAAAAGTGAACTTCAACTTTATTCAGTTTTAATTCTTCCAATGTAAATAACCAGAGGTAGCCAGGGATCGCCCCGAGGACTGGTGACCGATCCGAAACCTGTGGCCTCCTGGGCAATAAGGAACTGGACTCTTAGGATCTTGACCTACGTAGCTCCTCAGTTTTCCACGAGTCTCCCAGAACACAGAGACCACAGGCCAGCACTACCACATCCAGCCTGGTACTTCTCTTGTAGTGGCCCTGTGCTGTCTTCTGTAGGTCTCCTGCAGTACCGAGTATGTGGTGGGCATATACAGTCTTAAACACTGGGCTGGTGAACGGAAGATAGTGTGTGAAGGACTGTGTTCTTGGGTCCATGTCCAGCATAGACCCTGACTTCATAGCGAGGATCTGCGCCTGTGTGTCCTCGTGGCCGGAGCTGGCACGTCCGTGGAGCCACCTCCTCACCCATCCCCACCAGCATCTCCCCTCCTAGTCTGGAGCAGCTGCCTAGCTCTCCAGAGGCCCACCGTTTCGGGGTTCCCCGGAGCCTCACCTTCTGCACCTACCAGCCAGCAAAGCCAGAGCTGTGTCTGCCACCCTCAGGGGGGCACCCGATAGAGTACGCATTGCCGTGCTGGTGTGCTCACTGAAAGAGCGTGTTCTGCTTCTGTTTTTCAGGGATGATAATGGTGATTTTATTGCTGCTCGTGGCTATTGTGGTCATTGCAGTCTGGCCAACCAACTAATAGCATTAAAGGGACCGCCCGCTGTGACACCTGCCAGTGCCGGATAAAAGCCAGCATCTTTTTGGTATGCAAAACCTACTCAATAAACTCTCCCAAAGCTCTCAACTCTTTTTTTTAAATTGAATTCTTTATTGGTACAATTTATATACATCTCAAAATCACATATAACATTGGGAAATTTGTACCAGTATATGCCACAAGTTAATTCTCATTTTTACCCATATCCCTACCCACTCCCCCTCCTCCCCCCTTTATTCATGCTCTTTTATTTTCTTTCTGTATCATATTTGTTCCTTCCCCTCATCACATTCCCACACCAAGTTTCCTATAGAAATATTCCACTCTATAAAAGCTGTCCTACTTTCTAGAACTCATTTGCATCTACAGGTGTTCATGCCAAAGAGAAGATCCGGGAATTGTCTATCTGTGATCTATTGATTTCACTTATTAGTATATCCTCCAGGTGTCTCCATTTGCACCTAAATGGACTGATCTTGTCATTCTTTATGGCAGAGTAATACTCCATTTTGTAAAAAAACCACATCTTTATCCACTCTCCAGTTGACGGACATTTGGGTTGTTTCCAAGATTGAGCTATCACGAACTGAGCTGCTATGAACAAGGGTGTACATCTGTCTTTCCAATGTGAGTTTCTAAGTTCTTTTGGGTATATTCCTAGCAGGGGTATAGCAGGGTCAAATGGGACCCGTAGTCCTAGTTTTCTGAGAAATCTCCACACAGATCTCCACAATGGCTGCACAAGTCTGCAATCCCACCAACAGTGGAGAAGGGTTCCTTTCTCCCCACAGCCACGCCAGCATTTATCGTTGGTTGACTGTGTGATCGCAGCCATTCTTTGTGGAGTGAGGTGGAATCTCAATGTTTTTTTCATTTGCATCTCTTGAATGACCAGAGATGTTGAGCATTTCTTCATATGTTTCTTGGCTGCTTTGATTTCTGCCTCTGAGAAATGTCTGTTCATTTCAGTTGCCCATTTTTGAATTGGGTCTTTAAACTTGGGGAGGCTGATCTGTTTGAGTTCTTTATATATTGTCGATAATAGCCCTTTGATACACTCAACTCTTGATGTACCCTGCTTCCGTAGAGGTGCAGAGCTAGAACATCAGACCTTTGTGGCCAATCTGACATCTACCAGGGTCATTTTGGTCCTAGCCAGAGGCCCCTCAAGTGACCCCTGCCCCTGTAGCCTCCAGTGAATTGCAGTAGCCTCCAGTGAATTGCAGCCACCCCTGTGCTCTGGGCACCAGGAGGGCAGCCGTAACCTTGAGGTCTGGTCTGCCTGGGAAAGCCAGTCATGTGTCCCTGTGGGAAATGAGTAGCCTGTGTGTGTCCAGTGTGTCCTGGTAGTGGAGTGACGTGAGGTTGTACAGAAAGGGCCAAGTAGACACATATCTGAGAGAGCAACTGCCCGTCCACCTGCCCAGTGGCGCTGGCTGTCCCTGCTCAGAGCTATTTCCAGGGTCTGAGAACCACCTTCATCCTTCAGACACCTTCTTGTTCATTTTCTCCATGGTAGTAAACTCATCTTTCAAGGCTGAAACATTTCGGGGGCCAGAATCTAGTGGGATCTGACAGGGGCCAATGAGCAGGGCTGCTCTTTAGAGACAGGTGTGGTTACAGTGCAGAGAACATTACCGCCCATTCCTTGGTTCGTTTGCGGTCCTGGGGCTGCTCTGGGCCTCATGCATGCCCGGCAGTGCTCTACCGCGGAAGCACCTCTGCGGCCTCCCTCCCTCCCTCCTTCCTTCATGTGTTTATTTATGTCTTCAACTTGAGTTGCCCAAGCCAACCTCGAACTTGTGATCTTCCTGCCTCAGACTTCTGAGCAGCTAAGATTACAGGCATGTGTCACAACCAGCCAGAGAATTGCCTTTCTTTGGTTCCTCCACTGCATGGACAGCCCCTAACGTGTGCGTGTGCGCTTGTGTGTGGGGCCTGTCTCACACTGGGCGGACTGCAGGGCCCTGCAAAGGGTGCAAGGCCCGTGGGGAGCCAAGTTCGGAGCTGGAAGGGCACAGCAGGCCAGCATCGTGCCTTCTCTTCTCTCTGTCCAGGACCCAGGCAGGGCAGCTGGCTTGCATCATCCTCCATGTCACAGGGAGAAAAATGACAGAATAGTGGCCAAAGTACACAGCATCACTGAGGGAAAAATTGGGCTTGTCATAGGGGGGTTGGGGTGGGAGAATCTCCCATGGGTTTTTTTCAAATGACTGCCCTAAGAAGTCCTCTCGGGACAGGGACAGCCACCAAGAAGAGAGCCCCATGCAGCCTGATGTTGTATTGTTTCTCAGACTTTGAGACCAAAGACTCCAGATGTGTTGGAGAGATCTGGGGTCCAGAATCCCAAATGGTTGCTCAGCTCTGACTCTAGAACCCAGGTCGATGAGACAGTCATTGAGGGCTCTGTAGCAAAGGAAAAAGAAATTCTGGAGGCCAGGAGTGATGTGTTCAGCCCAAAAGCAAACCCACCACCCTGCTTCCAAGTCTACCTGAACTAGTTACCTAGCTCCGCTCTGGCCCAAGGGACCAGGAAGTTCCTCTGGCAGAGTGCATGAAATGGCCAGAGGTGCCCCCGAGGACCACCACACCACATACCAGCTGTGACCATGGGCCTCATCTAGGAAATGGGGAGAAGACCCCCCCTTCCCACCTGGCCCTGCTGCTGTGAGCAGGGTTACATGCGCAGGCTCAGGGCCTGCTCCTGGTTCGCCTGAAAAAAGATTCTGTCTGAGCCAAATCTGAGCCCTGTGGGCCCCACGGTCACCAAATCCAGAGTCTGGGGCCCCCCAGCTGCTTTGAACCTACAACAGGATGAACTGGCAAGGGTGATGGTGAGGGCGTGAGGTGAGTCAGCCAGGAAAAAGCTCTCCCATGTGTTTGGACCCCGAAGCCCACTGACCTCCTGACAGTGCTGAGGCCCTCAGAGCAGGTTGAGCAGGATGGTGGGGCCATGTCCAGTAGGGAGGTGGCAAGAGGCTGAGCAACGAGGGGAGGGCAGCCGTGGCCAGCAACCTGCTGTCCGGGAGCAGGCTGCCAAGGGAGGGAAGGAGAAGCAGCGTGTCGCAGGTGGGTGAGTCCTGAGGGACAGAGGCCAGTGTGGACACCAGGGCTCTTGGACAGACTTACCCCAGGGTGCGCTTCCTGGCCGGGTGGGTGGTTGCTAATGGATCGCCCAACAGAAGACCGAGAATCCATAGCGCCACATCTGCAGTGTCGTGTGAAACCAACAGCATCGCCTTGGAGCCTCACTCAGGGGCCCGGGAGGCGACACTGACAGCCTGTTTGACTTTCTCGCCTCCTCCTGACTCACTCAGTGCGGAGCCCCGGCAACTTGTGAGGCATCCGAACCGCGGCCAAGGCACCCTGCCTCAGTCGCACTGAAAGGCCCTTTCAGCCAGGACACTGAGCTGATGTCTGCATACAGCAGCTTCTGTTCTTCTGGCGGAATGGGCTCCAGGCCCAGCCGGGGACTGCCAGCTGTGTGACCCTGAGCAAGTTTCTTCACTTCTCGGGGCCCATGGGCCGAAAATTGCCTGAGTGTAGAGTGTGAGGACCTGCCATCCAGGGTGTGGGCAGGGTAAGCTGCAGATATGCCGGGAGGAAAGCCCTGGCCCGCCTTGGTCTCTGTCAAGGGCTGGGTTTCTCACAGGAGACACCGCTGTCTGTGTTGGCCAGGGAGTGCTGAGGCATATCTGAGTGGCTGGCATGTGCCATTTTGGGACCTGATGCCTCCTGACATACCCTGGAGTAGCATGGCTCACGTAGAAGTAGTGTTTCAGCTTCGCCCTCAGACGTGTCCCCACCACAGTCCTCAGTGAGCTACAGCCAGTGCTCTGGAGTTGGCTGGTTGGTCTGAAGCACCCATCACCATGGGTACTTTTTCCATGAAAATAAGCTTTATTAAAATAACAGCGTAAGAATTGTTTAACTTATTGGATTATTAATTATAAGCATTTTAAGTCTGGATACCATATAAAGAAACCCAGATACCTGGGTACAACTGGTACTTTTGTTCCATTTAAACTTCATGATTATTAATAAGTGCACTCAGCTTTAGCTGTCATTAGCCTAGGACAGTCTGCTCCTTTCAAAGCTGGCAGCCCCGCCTGCCTGGACACAGCCTCCGCCCAGGCCTCTGTGGCTTTGATACGGAAACTCCGAGCGCTTCTTTTCTCTGTTGCTTGCAGCCAGCTGGCCTGGCTGGTGTTGTGCTTCCTTCCCAAGTTCAGATCCCTGGAACTTTCCTTCCTTGGGGCTGCTGCGGAATTCCTTTTCCCTAATGCCCCTCTGCTTCCAGAACTGTCTGACCAGCCCTCCCCTGACCCGTCCGAGCACTGGCAGCCGCTGGCTGGGTTGATGTTTTCCTTCCCTATCAGAAAACAATCCTGTTTCCTGCCTCCTCGTGTTCAGAGAGAACACTGGCGGCTTCTGCACACTAAAGAGCATCCCTTATCTAGCTGGTTTTCTAACAGCCTTTGCTGGAGTGGGTTCCCTTTTATTTATATTAGAAGGTAGGATGTGACTCTTCTTTGCTCTCATTGCATTGTACGATTTTGCAGACTTCCTCCTAACTACATGCCGGTAACAAAAGGCATTGACCTCTTTCCAGAAGTGATTTGCTGTCCTGCCGAGTCTCCAGTGTGCTAAGCAGTAAGTTAGTCCACCTTGTACTGTGTTCCTCACGGCTCTGTTCTTCCTTTCACTCCTGGTTTTTCTTGGCACATTTCTTATATGTATTTAGTCTTAAAAAGAGCATGGAAAGTGATGTCTAGTGCACAGAAAATGAGAGTGAAGGGTTTGTCTACTGTAAGTGGGCATCCACATGCCAGGCCTTGTCCCTGGGAGATGCAGGGACAGGGGAGCCAACCCAGCAGGTGCTTGGATGGCCAGGCCCGAGGACCAACTGGCCCCAGGATTCCTGGTAAGGATCATGTGGTTTCCTTGTGCCTAGCATTCTACACTAAAACAGGCTTTTCTCACCACCTTGGGCCAGTGCTTAGCAGAGACCCAGCTCATTCCCTGTATTAAGTTGGATGGAGATTGATGCCTTGTCAAGGCCTTGCATTCATGGCTCCCGTTCTGATGTGTCTCTGATCAGCAGTTTTTCCTGCAGGCCATGGGGCTGCATCTGCCTGCACAGGCTCTGGCCATGTTGGAGTCCCAAAGGACACACAGCACCCACAGGCACAACTTTCTAGGCAGAGAAGAGCCACATGACGAAAGTCCTTGAGAACTAGACCCTTGACCAAAAGCGCCCATAGCTAAGAAAGTGCCAAGTGCATCACAAACCTTTGTCCTAGTCTCAGTGGGTCCTAAATCCTGCTGTGGCCACGCTGGCCCTGGACAGCACCTGAGACTGCACAACGGAGACCACCCACTGTCCGTCACTGTCATTCAGCAGGGACTCTCTCTGGAGACTGGCTGGGGCACCCTCAGTCCACGGGTGCATTCTGAGTGCCTAGCTCCTTGTCCTTTGAGCCAGGCCCTGAGGAGGCGGGGCCGCCACAGTGTCATCCTAAGCAGCAGCTGGCTTACTGCATGGTGAGGGAAAGCTTTCCCAGCCATTCAAGCAAAGGCAACCAGAGGAATCCGCCTCGCTGAAGGTCCAGACCAGGTCTGTGACTGAGCCTGGTCCTGGAAACAGCTGGGTACAGAAACGATCACTTCCTGGTGCCTATCGGCCCTACTTTGTGTGGCAACACAATGTGTTCCTAATGGCTGGGTTATTTAATACAGAAATCACAACCATTTGGAGGTTTAAATATAGCCTCTTCGAAACCCAGTGAGCTCAGCTCCTGGTGGCTGTGTGGTGCTGGCACCAGCCCAGTCTGTGCACCACATGAGCCCTTCAGCAATGGCTCGGAAAAAAGCCTTTTGCAAGATCTCTTGAGTCTCACCAACCTTGTATTTCTTTGTGAGTCTACTTGGCTTTAAGAAACATGGACAAGGCAAAAAATTACTTCCAGGTTCAAAATCAAACAAGGAAAGGTCAAAGGTTGCTTTCTCCCTGCTGTTGCACATGGGGCTAATGGGAAAAAAACCTTTTCCCTGGACCCTAAGTTCCTCCCTATCCGGGGGCCCCAAGGAGCAGCAAGGGTCTATCCAAGGAGCAGTGACTGAAATACATATTATCCCATTTTAGAGCCTTTTAGCTCAAAATAGTATTCAGAGTCCAAGGCCAACTGCCCTTTTCCCTTTTTGGGGGTAGTTAGGGCTCTTCACCAAAAGTTTTTTTAAGAGCCCAGGGCTCTGACTTGCTGGGAGTTGTTTTAAGGCAAGAGGCCACGTTCCTTACGCTGCAGGAAGACTTCACCTCTCTGGCTCCCCACATCCCATCACCCATAGCTCGGGCCACCAAGACAGACTAGAGACAGAACAGTATACAAGAGTTTATTTAATGATATCTGAATTTAGTTCTATCATGTGGGGCCCACATTACAAGTTCCATCTGGGTCCATTACAACTCTAACAGGAAAAAAAAAAACCTTAAAAAAATCCACAACTTTTTCCATGTCATTAAATATATTCATATATAATAACCATAATATATTAGTATGCATTGGAAAGGAACACTGACCCAAACAATATGTCATGGTCACAACTAAACATTTACAATTCTGAGTGAACAGAAATCTGCAACACAAGGGGGGCTGGGGGATGGGAAGTGCACATGGGAGCAGGGAGGGGAGGGGCTGGGGTGCAGGCAGGGCGAGGCCCCACAGGACAGTTTTGGTACCCCGGCGTACAGCGTGGTTGCAGGCTGCAGGGACGACTGTCCTGAGCCGTGGCACAGCAGTGGGTCCAGTCGGCCCACTCTCTAGGCTCCGGGAAAGGAGGGCGTCCTTCAAGTATTGAGACCCCACAGGAACTATTTCCCAGTCCCTAAGGGTCACCGGTTTCGGTCTCTTCCCAACCAGGGCAACTCCAACAAAGTCTATGCCCACTTCCTGCCTGTTCCCGAGGCTGTCCCAAGAGGTCCCGGCAGTGCGGGGCAGCACTCCGCCTCTCTGGGCTTCGAGCCCACAGGTGTCCTTCCCTCCCATGTGAGGGGACCTGTGGTTGGCGCCTCCCGCCTGCTTCTAAGGTCAAAGCTGTGAGCAGAGGCCACCAGCTGCAGGGGCTTCCGGGGGCAGCCGTTCCCTCGCTCAGTCCCTCCACCTCACGCCGCCTGAGCTGCTGTGCGTCTGTAAGCAGGCCCTCCGCTTGGCTGTCAGGAACACCAGACCACCCAGCTGGTAAGAAAGGAGACGAGAGGCCCTGGGGAATCCATTTTAAAACAAAAAAGACTAAGCTGATCCTCAAAAACCTACAGATCACAATTCTGGTTAATACACTCGTCAAAATCAAAATCTAGTTCCACTTTACATCCCTTTCTAACTGTACAAACTGGAACTGCAACACCTGGACTCTTAGTCCCATCTCTTCCCTGGCGGGGAGGAGGGTGGAAGGGGGTGCCTTACTGAGGCTGGGCCCTTACCAGGGAGAGCAGAGGCTGGAAGGTAGAGTGGCGAGCTGGGTTCTGGCTGGATGCACAAAAGGAGGGAGGCAGCCCCCTTCCCAAAGGGCCAGGCCCGTGGGTGGATGGCCTCTGGCCTGGCACGGGACGGGCCGGCTGTACCAGACGTCAGGCAGGAGGCTTTGATTTTCAGGAAGAGGCTGTGTTGCAGGGGGCCTGGCCCCACTGTGGAAGGCCCTCTCTGGAGGGACAGAGTGGGGGGTGGGGGGTGCTGCAGTCCTTAGCAGGGTGGTTTGGACACACAGGACACCTGCTCCGGTAGCGGGGTGCCTTTTGCTGCTGATGGCCTTCAGGTCACGCTAGGTCTACGGCCTGCTGAGAGGCCCTTGCCCTCCACCCTTGGGCTTGGGTTTTGGGGAGCAAATGCCCCCTCCTAGGCCAGCTATCTTCCCCTGGCCCCTGCGGCATCTCTGCCACACTTTTCCAGAAACCCTCCAGCCTTACACCCACCCTCAGAGCACCCAAACCACCTTTGGGGGCCTCAGAACAGACGCCTCCCTTCCTGGAACCTGGGGTCTCCCCTCAGATGAAGCCACTCCTGCTGCACCCCCCCCCCCAGGCTCCTGTCTCAAAGGTAGACCCGAGGGCCTCAGGAGGCGCCTCCCTGCTGCGGGAACGGAGCGCGGGTGACGGAGCTGGAGCGGGGCGTAGGGGAGGCCTCGTGCCGCCACACGGTTGCAGCATGACCTTGAGCAAGTCCCCTCCCTGCTGGAAAGTGTGAGGCTCCCCATCCCACAGGGTTGTCATGAGGACAGGCTGGAAGTGTGGGGGTAAAGTGCCTGGCACAGAGCAGTGCTCCATAAATGGCAGTGGTGACCTGGGCAGAAGTGAGGGAAGCAGAGGGATCCCCAACACCCAGGGGCTGAGCTTCATTTTTACAGATCGGCTCTTTGGAGCGGCCAAGCCCTGGCAGGGAAAGTGAACCAAGTTCCCGCCTGAGAGGTAGCCAGGCTTCTCATTCTGTGTGCTGGGGATGAGGGCGGGGGCCGGAGGCTCTAGAGCTCAGGAACAGGTCCCGCAAGACAGGAGACCCAAAGGCTGGGGTTGCTTGAGGGCGGTCTGTAGGCGCTTGAGCAGGGGCGGGGCAGACTGGATGGTGGGGCCTAGAGATGGTGGGAAAAGATCGGGCAAGGTGCTCCCCATACTGGACCATGGCAGCCCCCAGCGTGGAGGCAGCAGGCTCTTTGCCACTGGAGCCTTGTCTTTTCCTTTGAAGCCAAGGCTTCCGTGGCGCCCGGGAACCTGGCTGTGCCTGGCTCGGCCCCCTGGGGCTTAGGCACCCAGGCACCTCCGGGACCAGCAAGGCCCTTCCCCCAAGGCCCGCCCTGCTGCTACATTCCTTGCTTGTCCGGGCCCTTTCCAGCTGTTGACACTGCAGAGGGCCTTGTGGGAGCTGATGTCATTACACAAATAGTGTCAGTGCTGTAAACCCAGCCCGTGCCCCTTCCCTCTCCCCTGGAAAATGTCATAAAAGGGGCTGGTTCCAAGTTTCCAAAAAGGAAACTCGCTGGGAGGTTTTGGCTTTGCAGTGCCTCCGTCCACAGGCAGCTCTGACACGAGCTAGTGAGCAGAGGCCTGGGCTACCCCGGCTGGGTAGGGCAGCACCTGCAGGAGCCTCGCCTCCTCGATGAACACCCTGCCCAACCCAGCAGGGCGCCCCCCCCCCCGTGCCATCCCAGCCTCCGCGGATGGGCTCCAAGGTGTCACCCCAGGCGTCCTGTGGGAATTCCTAGGTAGAGGCGGGGAAGAAGAGACTTTGTCGCTTAGGTCGGGGTGGTGGATTAGTCCGGCTTGCTCAGCACCCCTGCCCACGCTGCGGGCCTAAAAATTCACAGTTCTCCTCCTGTCCCCTTCTCCATAACCATCAACGACCTGCGTCTGTGGACTGCCGACCCCTGGCACCAGGGAAGGCAGCCCCAGCCCCTCCACAGTGACCCCGCCGAGCCCTAGGGAAGCGCATCTCAGCTCTGGAAGGAGCCCCGTGAGGTAGCTACGTCTCGTCCTCGTTTCTCTAGGGCCTGGCCTGCTGTGCACCCTGCCTTGGCACCCTGCGTGGCCTGGGCACAGGTTGGGGCTGGGGGAGGAGCCGCCGAGGGCCCCGCCCATGCCGGCTGCGGCCCCGCCCCCACCCTCCCCCCACCTGGGAAAGCCCCGTGGGCCGAGTCCACCGCGGCCGTGGCGCCCAGCTGCGCCACACTAGGCCTTCTTGCACTTGCCCTTTTTCTCCCGCTGCTGGAATTTACGCAGCCGCCGTGCCCACGTGTCCCGCCACTGGATCACCAGGCTGCTCTTGTCCGCCACGATGCCGCTCTGGTCGGGCGAGTCCTCAGAGTTGCCCAAGAGCAGGTATTTCTTGAGAGGCTTGATTTTGGGGCACTTGCAGGCGATGTCACGAGAGCGGATCCACAGGCTCTGGTCGCCGCGGCGGATGCGGCTCGTGCCCTGCTTGTACACGGAGATGATGTTGACCGTGAACTTCCACCAGTCCCCAGCCTTGTCTGCCTTCAGGATGTGAATCTGGACGGCTGCAAAGAAGCACAGACCGAGGGCTGGGCCGCAGCTGGGGGCGTGGCCCTGGGGCCAGTGGGCTCCCCTCTGCTCCCCCCTGGCCCGGAGCCTGGAGCCCCACAGCCCACGGTAGGAGAGGCAGGTGGTGAGAAGGGGCTAGAGCAGGAAGCTGCGGCCGTTGGGCTATCTGACCAAAATGACAGGGTGTCGTTCCTGCAGAACAGCGAGGGTGCCAGAGCTTCATGCAACCTACCTCCTACCTAGGGAACTGCTGGGGCTCCGGGGACACCTTCCACTCGTCCTGGGAAAGGCCTCAGCATACTCCCCTCCACTCACCTTCCGCAGCCATCTTCCTCATCCTCAGTCAGAAGGGGGGTGCCTGGCTGAACCACTTGTCACACCCCGTATCTTTCACCACCACCACCACCACCACCACCACCACCACCACCCCCCCCCCCGCCACCCCGAGCAGGGTCCATTGGACCTGATGAGTCCCTGGCCACCGAGTGCAGTTGGACACTCCTGAGAAATAGGAAGCAGCCTGAAGAAGCGAGAGCCAGCCGGGCTCCCTGGCTTCAGGGCAGTGACCCTCCCCCCTCAGCATCCCGCCTAGCACTGGGCCCAGCCAGAGCCAGGCCTGTCCTCCTGTGCTGTCTGGCTTCTCGCCCCGCTCAGCATGTGGTGCTGGGGATGGAGCCCCGGCCTGTATGCACACTAGGCAAATGCCTTATCGACGCACCACCTCCCTGTGTCTGCTCTCAAGGCCTCTGGGGACCACCTTCCCCCCAGGGGGCTGCCCTACTCCCCTCTTGCCTCCACACTGGCCTAGGCCGAAGGAGGGGCAGGGCCTGGGCGCCCTGTCAAACCATCCCCCTGGCGGAGGGAAGAGGTAGATTTTCCCATATTTTCATTTCAGCTATTCCTGGGCATCCTGAACTTTGCACTCCAGTCTGAGGGCTCCAAAGAATGGCTGCCATGGCAACCGTTTCCATGTTTTTGTCACCAAGGGATTCAACACTCAGTGTGAACTCTGAGGGGTGGGGGTGGGGAGCCCTCCAACCCGGAGAAGTGGCCAGGCTGTGTGTATTTGGCTGTGCAGATGGAGGTCACCGTGGCAACAGAGTGCCCCTCAGCTATGCATTGGGGGAGCCACCCCCGTATCCCTGAGAGCCCCAGTTTCCTCTCCCCACGACTGAGCTGAATACAGCGTGGGCCTCCCTCCAGCCATGGCCGTTCCCCTGCGTGGCACCGCAGACCTCTCGGGCCCAGCTACCGTCCCCAGCCCTCACCACATCTGAGCGTGAGGCACCCACTTTGTACTGGAGGGAGTCCTGCCGTGCAGAGGAGCTCCCCGAGTGGGCCCTAGCCTGGGACGGCTGGCGTCCTTAGGGCCAGAGGAGATTAGGAAAGACAGACGCAAGCGCAGCCACTCGAACACACAGAGCAGAAGCTATGGACAAGCCCAGGAGTGAGGCCCTCCATACCTTCCTCTCGGACCTCTAGTTCCCCAGACCTAACTGTGCGAAAATAAATTTTGATTTTTTTTTTAATGCCTCCCAACCTGTGATACCTTTTTCTGGCAGCTGGAGAAACTAGAAACGTCTCTGTTGGGGATTTAAGGCATGCAGCTGGGGTCTCTCAGCTGAGAAGAGTTGGTCAGAGCCAAAGCTGGGTAAAGAGCCCTAGCCTTGGACTAGGGCCCCACGGACCTAGTAAAGTGGCCTTCCATGACTCAAGTCCACCCCCACCCTGAGCTTCTCCCCTCTGTGAAAGCGCTGCAGCACCCACCGGGCACTAGGTGCAGCCCTGCCCGAAGCGACCTGCGTAATACTGAGGACGACCCTAGACACCTCCCTGTCCTCCGTCCAGATGGAGAAAGCAGTGGCCACTGTCTGACTGGGGCGAAGCAAGTGGCTCCCACACCCAGCTGGCCCCGTAACTCCCAAGGTGGGAAAACCTTGGGCCTAGGGTGAGAGCCCAGGGGCAGAGGGTGGTGTGAGGATTCATGGGATTGTGCTGGAAAAACTCCACATTTCTGACGCCCTTGGCAACACCTCCACACATTACACAGCCTACCAAGTATGAAGCCGCACACGCGGCACACAGAGAGCTGAAACTATGCATAGGACACACTTCATCAGTGACCCCGAGCAGACCTGCTCCCCACTTGGGCAGTGTGCCCTCCGGCAGTGCATGGCATGCCACGGGGCTGCCGCTGCCTCACCGATGCACTGCTGGCTCTGAGCAGGGGAACACCGAGGGCCTCGGCTGCACGCATGCGCTGTGACATCGCTCCCGCCGGGGGACTGAGCACTGTGACCTGTAATAGTGCTGCCCACTCCCAGGACCATGGGCCCCAGCACCCCTGAGCTCTGCTCTTCAGGCATGCCCGAGGTGGGGAAGGCCAAAGGTTAGTCTTGGACGTGACTAAGGCATAAGGGGTCCACCATGCTCACAGGATTAGTTGGTGCCCTTGGGAGGGCTCAAGCAGGCCTTTGGCCTTCCCATCGCGTGAGGCCACAGCAGCAAGGTGACAGCTGTGAGGCAAAGATGTGCCCTCGCCAGACACCGAAGCTGCAGGCACCACTCTCGCACTTCCTGTTCTCTGAAGCCATAAAGAAGGCATCGCCGCGGGGTGCAGTTAACCAGTCTACCGTGCCTGTGACAGCCAGAGCCACCCAAAACAAGTTAGCCCCGGCCTCAGCCCGTAGGGCAGCTCCGCTCTGTCTTTATGGTGACGTCCGTCCTCATTAGGGCTTTGCAGAGGATCCGCAGCTGAATTCCAGGGGGGAGACCACAACATCAGAGCAGGGCACTGAAAGGTCCTGTTTTAGGCTGCTGGTCCCACGTTAGACGGTCCCAGCCCTGAGCCCGAGAGGTCCTGGTCTGAAACACACAGGAGTCAGTGAGGCAGATGCTGGCGCTTCCAGCCCACAGGGATGAGAAGGGCTCGCTCAGAGCGTGAGGCTGAGGCTGAGCGACTCCCACCGCGAGGCAGTGCGCTTGGCCCTCGGCCTCTGCACTGGAGAATGTTCCCGTGTAAACAAAATCCAGGCCTGGAAGCTTCAAGGCCGACAGGTTGAGGGGGCCCCAGGGGAAAGCCTGGAGGGTATCACAGCCCCCTAGAGCCCAGGAGCAGCCTCCAGGATCCCGGCCTAGAGCTCCCACTAGACTGTCTCCCAGCTGTGCAGCCTGAGCTGCCTCACACCTCTACAGTAAACTCCTTCCCTGTACCAGCTGCTCAGCCTAGCGGCGGGGGCTCTGCAGCTGCCCCATGCTGGGCAGTTCTGGTGTTCACAGGAAGGACTATCACACAAGGAATGCTTCTCAGCCACCAGGGCAGGGCAGGCCACAAGGACTAGTGTCCCTGGCTCTATCTCAAGCTTCTGCCCTGACAGAGGCCTCACTGTAGGTCCTGGACTGAGGAAGCAAGGGCAGGGCCCACAGGAGCAGGCTCATTCAGGGTGCCCATGCTGGGCATAGGCTGGCTGGGTCGCTTGCATGTTCCTCTTGGACCTACTACTTGCTGTACCAGCATAAGTCACCTGCATGTCCTCCCAAGGGAGTAGGCATCAGGCCACCCTTCCCAGGGGCCTTTGAGCTCCCCAGAGTCCCAACACTGGGTGATTACCAAGTCTTCAGAGGCAACCTAGAAGACCGTTCCAGCCATGGGGCCATAGTCGTCCTGTCTTCTGCCCAGAGACCCAGCTTACTCATGACTGACCTCCCTCCCTAACCAGCTGCAGCCCTGGCCCAGACTGTCAGGGCCTGTGAGCTCTGGGCCTTCGGAAAAGCCAGCGTTGCTGCGCCCGGGGTGTCAGGGGATGTTGGTCTGCAGACTGATACCTTTGCACGCAGATTTGGGGGCCCCTGGTGAGATCAAAGCTCCCACCTGAGCCAGGTTCTAGAAAAGCTGCTGGGCCAGCTGGACACTGGTGCACTTGGTTTTGTGTCTACGGGAACTGACCTGAGGAGAAAGGGTCCAGTGCAGGATCAGCCACCCGCCGTGACGGCAGTGGGGACGCCAGGGCCCCGTCTGCTGCCATCCCCTCTCCCCAGCAAGGCCTAAGCATGGGGAACACCTGAGCAGGAAGCTTCCCGCCTCTGGAGTCCCATAATTTATGGGCTGCTCAGGGTGGGCCCCAGGGCTGCCCCACAGCTGCCCTTCTGAGGGAGGCCTGCCCCCCCCGCCACACCTTCCTGGTGGGCCAGTCCAGCTAGCGGATGTGCCCCCCACGTGCCTCGGAGACAGCAGCCAGAACAAGTGAGGGCGCACGTTCATCACACAGAAACAGTGAAAACCACACAGCCCGTAAGTCTCCCACCCAGCACAGAAAGCGCGTAGGAGCCACAGGTGCTTCTGAGATGCGCCTCCGGCCACGTGCCTCCCGGCCCAGCAAGCTGCCTACAGGGATGCTCATCGGCCCACGTAAACATGGAGGCCCTGCGGGCGAGTACACGCAAGGGGCGACACGCCCACGGCTGGACTCACAGCCCTGCCTTGTTTCTCAGCACTGAAAACGAAGGTGGTTTGGCCAGCCCCAGCCTCAGGAATCCAGCTGCCTCCTTCCAGGTGCCCCAGGGCCCTGCCTAGACCTTCAGTAAGATGGGCACACTGACTTAGGGCCAGTGGAAGGCTTTCCCTCCGACCAAACAAGTGCCAACATGACACCCTCCCTCCACACCACCAGTAAGGTGAGTACTACCTCAGTTTCCCCTCTTAGCCCCTGGTGCATGGGAGGAGGGAGAGGGCCAGGTGCCTGGGACTGTCTGGTTGCTTGGGGACCCCTGGAAGAGAGGCCATCAGGAGGCTGAGAAGCAGCCAGACTCAGGCTAGGACATCAGCCCAGTGCCCTGAGAGGTGGCCAGCTGGGTCTGGCCTGTCCCACTGGGCCTCAGGTTTGCGAGCCAAGAGGTCAGGAGGCTGTGGCTAGAGCAGAGACCCTGGGCTCTCCAGGCCCAGATGTGGCACCGTCATCACAGGGGCCGGCCCCTCCCTCGCAGCAGCCAGGATCTTGCTGCCCGGGTTCAGGGCTGGGGCTGAGGGCCACTTCCTTCTCCCTGTGAGGAGAAAGCAAAAAGCTCGGCTGCTTCCTCACCCAGAGCTCTTCCCTTCACGCTTGGCCTGGCGACTGGATCAGCACTGGCAAGGCCTGCCACCGGTGTTCTGCAACCTCAGGAGGAAGGCAGCCCAGCACAGACAGGGCTGCCAGAGGCCATGGGCCCAGGGCACCTCCCTGCCTGAGCTCTGAACCACCCACTCCTGCTGCCAGCCCAGGCTGGTGGCGGCACAAAGGGCAGCATCCTGGGTACAGCTCTGAGAACCTCCCAGTGGAAAGGGGCATAGCACTCCCCTTAGCAGCTCTGCAGCCTGGCCCCTGGGGGAAGAAAAGATGGGGGAAGGTGTATCTCCCAGGCATGGCCCCTCCGTGCCAGGACCCCCAGGGGTAGGGAAGTGTTTCTGGCCAGGAGCCTCCAGGGCTGCAGAGTTGTATGTACCAACCCCAGCACGGCTGTGTGAGGGTGCCAGAAAGGCCTCAGGAAGAAGCCCCACAAACAGCCACTGAGGGGCTGTGTCACCTGCCTGTCATACAGCATGAGTCACTACTCACAGACGGCCTCTGGGCCCCTGAACTGTCCCTAGCCAGCCCTCCTTGCTATCAGCAGGATGCTCAAGGGAAGAGAAAAGCATAAGGGAAGGCCGGGGAGTGGCCAGGGGGCTGCCCAGACCTCAGTGAGCCTCTCCCCTCTGTGCCGCTGGGGTGACCACCCTGGCATCGCCCGCCTGTGGGCACAGGAAGCTGTAGTCCAGGGGGACCTAGTCTGCCCAGCCCCTGCCCCACCCTCTCTGCCAAGCCCAGCCAGGCTCTCGGGGGCGCTCCTGTGCCACAGGGGCTTTTCTGTCCAGCTGGCTCTGAGGCCGACCAGCCCTCCCCGTCCAACCTGGTGGTCACCCGCATTCCACGACCTCAGGCTGACTCAGACCCGGCTCCACATCTGGACTCCATATGGGGTTGGCACTGGGCGGGGGGGTCACATCTGCTGGGGAAATCGGAGGATCCCCAGGGGCTGCGATCCACGGAGGACATGAGCCTCTGTGCACATGCCATGTGCTGCCATGGGGCTGCATGCTGTTCTCTGTGCCCAGGGATGGTGCCCACAGAAACTTCCAGCGCCCTGCCTTGGGGGACAACCCCCCACCTCCCCGTGCACTCTTCAGGTCCATGCCCACATCCAAGCCCGCAAAGCCACTCCTCGCTGAGATGTGATAAGGTCATCTCCATGACGGGGCTGATGACCGCCCGGCTCTCTGCACCTGAAGGACCGAGCCAGAAGGAACCCCAAGGCTGGTGAGGGGAGGGAGGCGTGCAGGAGCAGACCACCCCTCGCCTGCGCTAGTCAGGGCCATGAGACCCTCTCATCTCTCCCCCCGCCCCGTCTTATTCCCAACCTGAGCCCCTGGATAAAAGCTGTGCAATGTCTGCTGTCCACACTGGCACCTCCGCCATGACAGCATCACCCCTGTAACCAGCACCGGCCCCCATCCAGCCAGTTCCACCCCAGCTTGCCATTGCAATGGTCATGCCCCCTGTGCCACCATCTCTGACATGCCCACCACTATGTCCATGGCCTCCACTCTAGCGTCCCGGTGCTGCCCATGCCACCGTGCCTGCTGTCTGCCCAGGAAGATGCTGAGAGGCCTCTCCTGGTCCCAACAGGAGCCCAGCACCAGGGTCCTGTGGAGATACCAGTCCTGGAACCTTCGCAGGGACTGCTGTGCCCGCTGCAGGTCCCTAGAGCCTCCAGTCTGAGCAGTGGGCGGGCCTGGGTTAAGGAGCACTGGCCCTTGGCCTTGTCACCTTATCTGGCCGAGTCTCGGTAGCCAGCCGACAGGAATAAAATTCCCTCCTCACACAGCGCCGGGATTGAGGATATCCAGGCCCGCAGGGCAGGAAACAGCGCAGGCTCGTGTTCCTCTTGGTTCCCTATTGCCTCTGGAGGCATCAGGGTACACTGCGGACGAGGGTGCCAAGGTGCCAGGCCACCTGGCCACAACGCTGCTCAGCACACACGGGCACACCGGGCCTGACAGACCCAGCTGCCCCCACCCAAGCCCACAGCGTGTCCCCTGGAGCCACATCCCCCGGAATCACCCCCGTGAGATCTCAGGGGAATTCTCGAGATGGATTATCTGGTGAAAAGCATTCTGATTTTTCCATCTGGTGGTGCCAAAGTGTCTTTCAACAAAAGGGGTGACTAATAAACATTTCTGGGAACGAATCGTTTTTCCAAGAACTGGCAAGTGAGATGACCTCACCTTTCAGAATGGGAGCCGTCTTCTCCGTGCCGTCTGAATCCCAGGGAAAAGGGCGAGATGGGCAACCGCACCCAGCCGCTCAAGGCGACCAGCAGGGGACACAGCTGCTCTTGGGGGATCCGCGCGGTGGTGCGCTTGGAGGCTAGGAGGGCAATGCAGCCTGGGCGACCGTCTTGTACCCACTACCCTCGCGCTGGCATTTCTTCCGTCTCACCACCCTGGGTCTGGCTTCCGTGCAGGGAGGACCCCCCCCCCAACCTGGCGATCACCAGTACCCGGCTCCCTCCCGCAGAAACCCTCCTTCTCTAGCCCCTGCAGTGAGGAGATCCACTTAGCTATGACCAGGCTGCACACCCACCCTTTGTGGTCCTTGTCTGGGTGTCTGTCTGCCCTCCCAGACCGTAAGCTCCCTGAGGACCGAGGCTCTGTGTCTCGCTCATCTCTGAGTGTGGTGCCCAGAACAGAATAAGGCACACAGCGGGCACTCGGTGAGTGTGTGTGGACACTGTGGCTGGGGAGGAACTGGGGAGAGCCCAGGACTTCTTTGGATGCACACTGCTGACCGTGTGTGTCTGTCTGTCTGTGTCTGTCTTGTCCATGAGCAGCAGCTGTTCAGCATGAGGAGCGAGGCTGGGTGAACATGAACAGGTAAGTGGGAGGCAGACAGCAAAGCCTCCCCTCCAGGGGTGGAGGAGGGTGGGCGGAGAGCAGCTAGCCCGGAAGGTCCTCGTCACAGTGGGGGCACGCGGGAGGAGGAAGGCTCTGGGCGAACGCGCCACAGGGCTGCTGACTCCGCCAGGACACTGCTGTCTGAGCCCACCCAGTGGGAGGTGTGCTTGGCGAATGTGCACACTTCCAGACTCGCACACAGACGCTGACTGGCCGCATCCTGCCGGGAAAGGGCCCCTCCACGGCTAGGCTCTCCTGAGGAGCTGGCAGGAGTTGCTGGGACACTTGGAAGGAATAAAATCTGTCTCCCACGAATAAGGGCTCCATGCAGACCCCCTTCCCTCGGATTTCTGTTTCTGGACAGTGCTGAGGATTGAATCCGGTCTCCACATTGAGCTACAGCCTCAGTCTTCTCATTCGTTTATTTTTATTTTGAGAAAAGGTCTCGCTAAGTCACTAAATTACCCAGGTTGGGCTTCAACTTTGATCCTCCTGCCTCAGCCTCACAGACTGCTGACATTACAGGCCTGTCCCGCCACATCTACTTTGGCTCTTTTGTAAGCACTTGCAAGGTGAGCTCTACACCAAGACAGCAGCAGAGGACTGAGGGGGCCAAGGAGAGGGGGAGACAGGAGCAGTAACAGTGTCTCCACGGGCTCCTCCCCCTTAGAGGGTCATCAGGTCCCCTTGACTGCACCTCATCTGACAGAGGAGGACACTGTGGCCAGGACCTGTCCAACTCACACAATAAATTAGGAGGCTCTGTCTCCACACCCAGGCCTGTGAGGGTTCATCTTGACTGTCGATTTGGTAGGACTGAGAACCACCTAGGGAATTAAAGCACACTTCTGGGTGCGCTGTGGGGGTGAACGCACAGACAATAAAACCAAGGGGAGACCCATCCTAAGTGTGGGTGGAACCATCTACTAGGCTGGGGTCCTACATGCAGCAAAAGGGAAAGGAAGCAGTTTTCCTACATTTAATAAATATAAAATCTCATTACTTTTTGCACTTATGTGGTCTAATTCTATGTTCAGGACAGAAAGAACCTAGAAAACACCTCCAGAGGGAGACTCCAGCACCCTAGGACCCAGTAACTTTACTTCCTTTAAGTTGTTATCCTCAAGTTATCTGTCATAACGACAGAAAACTAACTGAAGGGCCAACTCCTTTCCCCACTGACAAGAAACATGTGGGGGCCGGAGGGATAGCTCAGTGGTTCCGGCGCCTGCCTTGCAAGCGCAAGGACCTGAGTTCGATCCCCGGTTACCACATATAATGCTGGGCGTGGTGGCTCACGCCTGTAATCCCAGCACTCGGGAGGCAGAGACGGGAGGATTGCTGAGTTCGCGGCGGCTTGCCTGGGCACCATGGTGAGCTCAGGGCCAGCCTGAACTACAAAGCAAGACCCTATCTCCAAAAAAGCAAAAAAAAAAAAAAAAA